>PVJS01000695.1:20000-118900 GCA_004027185.1 Glis glis | reverse complement strand
AAAAAAAAAAAAAAAAAAAAAAAAACTCAGGGCCTCGTATATGCTTGACAGGTGCTCTACCACTAAGCTACATCCCCAGCCCTGTAAAAGTATTCCTTAAAAATATAAATATATAAGCCGGGCGTGAAGATGCAAGGCTGTAATCCCAGTACTTGGGAGGCTGAGATGGTAGGATCACAGGTTCAAAGCCAACTTAGCCAGACCCTGTTTCAAAAATAATAAATAAAATAGGCCTGGGGGTGTAGCTCAGAGGTAGAATGCGCCTGGGTTCAGTCCCTAGTACCACACACACAATATATACATATTTGTGTGTGTATATATATATATATATTATTTATTCATATTTTTGTAAGCCAGGTGCGGTGGCACATGCTTGTAATCCCAGTACTTGGAAGGCTGAGACAAGAGGATTCCAGGTTCGAGGCCAGCCTTGGCAATTTAGTGAGACCCTGTTTCAAAATAAAAAATAAAATATGGCTAGAGATGTAGCTAAGAAGTAGAACCCCTGGATTCAATCTCGAGTACAACACACACAGTACATACATATACACATACACATACACATACACATACACATACACACACACATACATATACATATACACATACGTATAGACATAAATTAGCCATTCAGAGAGACTGCTTTTCTCCTTGGTGATCAGTAGGCTTCTGATGATCAAATACATCATCACGCAGATGAAGCATTGGATAAAGATGGAGAGCTGGCCTTCCACCTGTCCCATGAGGCCCACGCTCCGTTCTCACCTATACACAAGTGTAACTCTGGGCTCTGCTGGGGGGAGATGGTCCAAACGGCCGATGGTCGGCAGAACTATCTGTATGCTCTTCAGTGGAGTCCATGTGGAAAGGTTAAGTAAAATGAGACTCGACAAATGGCTTCCACTCAGAAACAAGGAGCAAGCTGAAGGGTCGTGGTTAAAGAAGCCACCGCCAGATGATAATCAGTATTTCCACCTAAATCCCCATAGAGAGACAGCTGTGAAGGGTAATAACCTGGATGAAGTCAGTTCACGATGGATCATACAAACTAAAGAGAAGGCAAATGACCCTCAAAATAATGCTTTCCGTTTAGAATTCAGGGACACGTTTTCTGGATAATCATTCAGGAATCTATTTGCAAACACACACCGTTTGCAATGTCAGACTCTAAGGGCTTCCGTGAGAACACTCCAGAAACGCAGGCCCCAGCCCCAGCAAGGTGGGGCTGAGAAGTGGCCCGGCCTCCTGGCCCTGCAGGGACTCTACTGTCCAGAGGTCTCAACTAGAAAACCAGGGGAGATTTTGTGATTCTTTCTTTCTGGCATTTGTTGTTACAAAGATTGTTTTAGTAGTAAAGAATAAAACTAATGAAAGAGAATTTTGTTTCACTCTGCAGGGAGAGGGCCAGTGAGGTCTTCCAGGGAGAGGGGACGGGAAAAGGATTGGAATTGGGGAGCGTGGAATTCTGCCCTGGCTGTCATTTCGGATGGGAGCATTCTACCACGCCCCCACGGTTGCGGCTCCTGAAGGAATAGTAAGGACAGGAAATCTGGTCTCGCTTCACAAACCCGGGTAGTGAAAGAGCCGTGTGAATACCAGTTAATAAATGCCGAGGTCTGTGTTTAACAATGGAGGGTATCGGTGTCCGGCTTGAAAGCATTCCTAAGCCAGTGGATGTTGTAAAATAATACAGAAAACTGACGTTTTTATTGTGACACGAGTTACCGTACAGCGGTTATCTGCTGGCTCATCTGGTTTTTATGATCCTCAAGGTAGCTGTCATATCGAGGCTCCCCAGCCATCCTCAAGCTCAGCCTCTCATTTCAGCACCTGCCTCAGTGTGTAAGCGCCGAAGCTAACGGGCTCTGTCTGCAGGTCTGTCCCACGCGCCCACCTGCACCGTCTCCTTCTCCCTCCATAACTCACTCTGGGCTCTGGGGGAAACATCCGTGAAGCAGATTCTCTGCAGTGCCCGTGGTACCCAGCATGATGAACTTCACGCTCAGCAGGAATCTGGTGTCCTCAAAGATCTCTGGCTGAGGTTTTCCCAGTCAGAGACCATCCATCAGTCAAGAGACCTAGACCCCCCCAGGGAACTGAGAGCCATCCTGTTGGAAAGCAAGCCATCTCAGGTGTCCCCTCGCCCAGGAGTCTCCTCTGTAACTGGAAGAGACAGAGGGTCTTGGGAGGTGCTGCACCTGCATCAGTTGCCCCCCAACACACACACACACACACACACACACACACACACACACACACACACACACCCTCCAGCACAGGGCTCTGGGAGGCCATTCTTCTGTTCCTCCTTGATGTTCCTGTAGATCATTGTGGCAAGGGGACACTCAAAGGGACCCCAGCCCTTCTCCCGCATAGTGGATGTTGTGGACCTACAGTCCTGAAGTTTTCCACCTATCAAATCAACCCCGCCTTACCACGTGTGCGGACTCACCATTTACAGAGGTCTTTGAAGATGTTACCTCGTTCGAGTGTGAGTTTGCGACATTGTGGTGATAAATCTGGCTGGGGAACAGAGTTAAAGGAAAGAATAGGGCACTAAATATTTTTTTTTCAAAATGAATAAATTGCCTCCTCAGTGACAAAGGAACAAAAAAGGATCAATCTGGGTCTAACTTTGCACATTATGTTGTAGCTGACTATGGAGGTAGTGACTCTTGTGAGTTGCCCAGCTGTAGCCCATGGGGGGTGCCCTCGGCCCCCACATGCCTCAGTATGTGCTTCTGAAGAGTCAGGGTTCAAGAAGCAGCACCAAGTTCCTACAGACAGTAACTAACAACCACATTTCCAAAACTCAAGCGCCAATGACAGGAGACCATGGACTCATAAGCTGTGTGTTTTGTGTTATAAAAAGTTTTAATTAACCTTATCTGAAGACTCATCCTAGAAAATTAATTTTATTAGTTAGGATCATTATTTTGCAGAAATAAGTGCAAAAAGAAGGGAGTCGACTTAACGTGTTTGGCAGACATGTCCCAGAGCTGAGCCGTGGAGGCAGATGTCTGGGCTCCAGCAGCCTCTCCACCGCCATCTGTGTGACCTCGGTCAAGTAACTGGCCTCCTGCATCTCAGCCGCCTCGTTTGTGCACTGGACAGTGGGGCGCACAATATGAGGACGTTCACATTAACACGTATGACACACCGGGGCCAGGTACAAAACTCTCTCTGTTGAATCTGGGATGTATAAGGAGGTTTTTCATGGTCTTCTTCCTAATTTTGTGTGGAAAAAAAAGTTAAAGGCTTTCGACCTAAAAATATATGTAATGTAAATACTACATAAATAGGGAAGTTTTTCGCTTAAAAATAATGATACATGTGAGTAGAGCATGGAATAGTTTAATAACGAGTAGCCTTAGAAATCTTAAGAAGTAATCAGAATCCATGTATTCATCCATATGCTTATTTTTTTCAGCTTATTGAGTTCCCATGATAACCAGCACTGTGGTAGGTAATAAGTGTGGTAAAATACACATAATATAAAATTTATCATTTTAGCCATCTTTAAGTACAGGGTTCAGTGGCATTAAGTCCATTGACATTGTTGTGCAGTTGCCACCACCATCCATCTGCAGAACTCTATTCATTTCACAAAACTAAACTCTGGACCTATTAAGTAATAACTCCCCATTCCTCCCACCCCAGATCCCAAAGAGGCTCTTGGGAGTGCCAAAGAGCACCCCACTCGCTGTGAGGGCCCCTGATAATCACCATGCTACTTTCTGTCTCTATGAATTTGACGACTATAGGAAACTCATATGAGTGGTGTCATCTATCATGTCCTTCTGTGACTGCTTTATTTAACATAATGTCCTCAAGGTTGACCTGTGCTGTAGCATGTGTCAGAATTCCCTCTCATTTGTAAAACTGAATTGCATTCCATTGTACAGATGCACCACACTCTGTTTAAGCATTCAGCCATTGATAGGCATGTGTTCGAGTTGCCTCCGTGTTTTAGCTATTTTTAATAACACTGCTATAAATGTGTGTACAAATATCCGTTGGAGACACTCCTTTCAGTTCTTTCCATTATATAACCAGAAGTAGAATTGCTGGACCATAGGGTAATTCTTTTTTTACTTGTTGTCGTTGTGTGTGTGGTACTGGGGATTGAACCCAGGGGCATTCTACCTCTGAGCTACACCCCCAGCCCTTTTTTAATATTTTGTTTTGAATCAGGGTCTCACTAGGTTGATGAAAGTCTCGCTAAGTTGCTGAGACTGTCCTTGAACCTGCAACCCTCCTGTCTCAGCCTCCCAAGTACTAAGATTACAGGTGTGCACCACCACACCCGGCTCTATTTTTAGTTTTTGAAGAACTGCTGTTCTGTTGTCCATGGTGACTATACAATTTTACCTTCCTACCAACTGTGCACAAGGATTCCAGTTTCTCCACATCTTGCAAATACTTTGTTTGTTTGTTTGTTTGTTTTTCTTGGTTGTGAGCTAGTATTGCATTGCGGGTTTGCTTTACACTTCCTAATTAATAGTCATGTTGAGCATCATGCACTTGTCATGACCATCCATGTCATGTACTTGTTGACCATCTATGTATCTTCTTTGGAGAAATGCCTATTCCAGTCCTTTACCCATTTTTAAAATTGGGTCCTGTGTCATTGTTCAGTTGTAGGAGTTCTTAATATATTGTGTATGTTAGCCCCTTATCAGATACATGATTTTCAAATATTTTCTATCACCATCATCTAGGTTGCTTTCTTACACTGTTGATTGTGTCCTTTGATGCACAGAAGTTTTAAGTTTAATATAGTCCAGCGTGTCTGTTTTTACTTTTGTTGCCTATGCTATTAGTGTCATATCCAAGAAATCATTGATAAATCCAATGTCATGAAGCTTTTCCCCCATGTCTATGTCTAAACATCTTATACTTTTAGGTCTTAGGTCTTTGATCCATTTGTAGTTTGTATATGGTACAAGCTAAGGGTGACTTCATTCTTTCCCATGTGGGTATCCAGTTTTTCCGGTACCATTTGTTGGAAATACTGACTTTCTCTCCACTGGTCTCATGCAGTTGTCCATATTGTGCAACGGACCCTATTTGTGAGGTTCCATTTCCGGGCTCTCTGTTCCATCCATCAGCCTGTCTATCCATCTTTATGCCAGTACTATTTTGTTACTTTGTCTTTATAGTATGTTTTGAAATCAGGAAGTTTGAGACCTTCAACTTTGTTCTTTTTCATGATTTTTTTAGCTATCCAGATTCCCTTGAGATTCTGCATAAATTTTGGATGCATTTCTATGTCTGCAAAAAGGGGGGGAAGCTGTGGAGATTTTGATAGTGTTGCATTAAATCTATAGATCACTTTGGATCGTGATCCTCTCTTCCCCAGTAATAATAAGTCTTTCAGACCATGAACACAGGATGCCTCTCCATTTCTATTTGTGTTTCTTGCACTTGTTTTTGAAGGCCTATTTTAATAAGCACAGCACCATCTTTGATCATGGAAAGAATAAAAGCTTACCATCCAGTCTAAACAATAAGACAAATCCTAGGAATGAGTCAAGAACATAGTTGGGAAATGACACTGGTGTCTTGGGGGAGGATTGTCCCTGTCTTCCACAGGATGCCCCATATTGGAACCTGTGGGAGTCTGAAGAAGGGCCACAAACCAAGTATCCATGGGATGGTGACCTGGGTCACTAGAAGTGGCCTGGAAGCCGACAAACGAAGCATGGCAGTGTGAGGGGCCAGGGGCAGCTTAGGCAGACATGGGTGACCCAGGGAGGGTGGGAGGAAGGCCAGGGCAGCCCCGTGTGGGCAGCAGCCAACGCACATCCGACAGCAGAGGAAGGACAGCGGCAGAGTGGAGACAGGAAGGAGACCTTCACCACGGTCAGAGCTGGCCAGAAATCCAGCTTAGTGAGGATAATCATCCTAGGAGCTTTCTACTGATCTCAGATCTCCCAGTTCCACCAAGACAAAGCTCAGAGCGACGTTTCTGAGCTCAGCCTCGCCGTCAGTGATGAGAACATCAAAGAAAGGGCTTCCGATTCCCAGCAAGCACGGCGTGGAGGGCAGCCAGTTGAGTGGGTGACATTGGGTTTTCCTCTAACTTGTGCTTGGAAAACAAGGCATTTATGCAGTTGCATATTTAGAACAGGAGGAAAGAGAGAACACAGTTATTTAGCAAGAGCTGCATCCAGGAGCCTTCATAGACCTCCTTACGATTCCATGGGGTAGGGATCGAGGTCTACCTAAAGATGAAGAAGTCGGCACAGAGATCTTCCTGAGATGGTGCAAACCTCACCATCTAAAGACCCACCTCTGCATCTCCTTTCTCCCAGGTTAGATGGGAGAGGGCAAGTGTAGCATGAGCTGAACTCATACCTCCTGACCTCCTAGACATGACTCACCAAGTGTGTTCCAGGGTGGGCACAGATTCCCCCAACTTCTGTTCTGCTTTAAAGAGGCATTCATACAGCCCTAGTGACACAGGACCCAGAAATTGAGGCTCATGGGTTGCCTGAGAAGGGAGGGCCAGGAGAGCAGCCTCTCTCGGCCGCGAATGCCAGTCCCAGGAGCCCATGCCCAGAGAAGGAGAAGCGAGTCTGGGACTTAATGAAACACACCAGCCTGACTTTTTGAGCTGAGTGTGCCTACCCTGCATAACAGGTGTGGGCTGAAGACACAGTAAGGAGCGAGAGGGGGCCTGTTAGACCTGATTAGATCTATACACCGCTCTGTAGTCTTGGTGGCCAGGAAACCCACCGTGGCTGTCATCATTCAGCTAGTCTGCTCAGAGGAGAAGGCATACCCGCCAAATGCCAAGCCCAGTTTTCACCCCAAGATGGTCAAGAGAACCACTCACCTATCGTAGAGCTGCCCCTGCCTCCCCTGGGGGCTGTGGCAGGCTCACTAGTATTCCTCTATTTTATTCATCTGTTCATTTGCTTTTCAGCCTAACAATAGTGTTGTTATTCTTTTGTTTTGTTTGTGTTTGTTTATGGGTATTTTTGTTACTGGGGATTAAACCCAGGGATATTCTACCTCCAAGCTACAACCTCAGCCCTTTTTATTTTTTATTTCAAAACAGGATCTTGCTGAGTTGCTGAGGGTCTCACTAAATTGCTGAGACCGGCCTTGAACCTGTGATCCTGCTGTCTTAGTTTCCCAAGTACTGGGATTACAAACATGTACCACCATGCCCAGCTGAATGCTGTTATTACTTAAAGCATTTAATCAATAGCTAGGGAGAGTTAGGAGGGTTTTTTCCGTCTCTGCTTACTAATCAAAATGAAATAAGAATTGGTGGGAGAATCTTTGGAGTGTGTGCAGTTGCTAATGGACTGTGGCATGTCTCACACATTGTTCTTAAATGGGTGTCACCATAACAGGTGGGCCACCTGATGGGACACACTGCAAGTACATAAAGGAGACTCTTGTGTTTTAAAGAAAAGAAATTAGCATGTAATTACTGGTTGGTTGCCTTCTTGACATGGAATTGGATCAGAAGAGAGCTGGTAGAGCCGTGTGCAAAAGTGAATACTTTGCGTCTGCCAGGCTCGAGGCTGCCTGGATGATTAAAACTGCCTGTGCCGCCAGTGCAGTTGTTGGCATTATTGACACCAGACTCCAGAGGTGGATGAGAAGAGGGAAAGGGACTTGTCTCAGAGCTGAGTTGCCGGGGGAGATCTCAGCAATTAAATCCAACTCTGCCACTTTCCATCTGAAAAAACTAAGGCCCTCTGAAGTTGTCCTATGTCCAAGATCAGAAGTTACTTTCAGAAGGCCAGGAAGAAATTCATGGTCCAGGAGTCACACTGGAAAGTTCCATCCTGCTCTTTTTAGGGCACTTTGACAGATGGATTTGGAAAACTCTGTGTCACCAAGCACTGGTCACCCATACAAAGGAACAAGACATGTTAGCCGTTTTCTTAAAGGGCCACTGGGAGCGTGATATCGGAGGGGTATCTCTGAAGCACAGTTGAAATGTCTGTATTGGAGAAGGTGCAATAGACTTTTCTTAAAAAAAATAAAGACGAGATGGTTTGGAAAGAACCTGGGGCAATTGATTTTTGTTGGAAATTAATTAGAATATAGCAGGAGGGAAAACGCCCTTTGGCCACACATCAAGAAGATATAGTGATTAGGGCTAGACTATTTGGATCAACGGCATTGGTGCCTTGTGTAATGTGCTTTCATGTTAAAAGGTCCAATAAGAGAAGACCTCAATTCCTGTAGGAATCTGGATTTAATCGGTGTATTATTAGAAAAATCAAAAGTGTCTTATTAAATGTGCTCAGAAACAGGCTAGATGCACAGTGTTACATGTTTAATGCTATTGGCATGAGTACAATGTGTTAAATTCAGAGACTAAGAAATTATCAGACATCTTGATCTCTTGAATTTGAACCGTAGGCAAGTCATTGACCTAAAGCTTGAGTTTCCCCATTAATTAAGAAGTTATGACGTGTACTTGAAACGTGGGTTGATGTGAATCATAGCAAGGCCACATAAAACCCCCAAAGAGCAATAGACTCATTTCTCCCTAGTACCCAAGTTTACTTCCTGGACGTACATCACATTATTGTTCCAACACAGGATAGTATTGGCTAGAGGAGGTTACTGTGATTCACACACACCCGTGAACCCCGGCCTTTTATGGCCAGCAATTTGCAGCATAGCCCAAAGCCTCACATGCAAATAATAGTTTGAGAAAGTATCATAAGTTAGCTGGGCATGGTGGTGCACGCTTGTAATCCCAGTACTTTGGGAGGCGGAGACCGAAGGATCCGGGTTCGCGGCCAGCCTCAGCGCGCATGCGCACGCGTGCGCTCGATCGATCTATCTCTCTCTCTCTCTCTCTGTCTCTCTCTCTCTGTCTCTCTCTCTCTCTCTCTCTCTCTCTACCTAGTGAGGCCCTCTGCAACTTCATGAGACCCAGTTTCAAAAATAAAGCATAAAAAAAATAGGGCCGCGGGTGTAGCGCGGAGGTAGAGTGCCCCTGGGTTCAATCCCTAGTACCGCAAAAAAAAAAGTATCATAAGTTAATACTTTAAAAAAATAAGAATTGTAATTACATTTGCGTATTTTAAAAATTTTATTGGTGCATTATAATTATATATCATAGGGGGATTCAAAGTGATACATTCATATATGCACACAACACCTCTTGGAGTGTTTCCCTCCGCATCCCACTCCATTACTCCCCTGCTACCTCCCCATATAGGCTAGTAAGGTTCTTAGTGGTTCCTTTATATATGCACATAACATTAATTGGTCCATTATCTTCCACAAGCCTCCTTTTTCTCCTCCCCTCTTCTCTCCCTTAATCCCCTTCCACCATTCTACTGGTCTCTCTCCTCATTTTCACGAAATCTCATTTCTTTCCTGTTTTTCTCTAGCTTTCACATATGAGAGAAAACATATGACCTGTTATTTTCTGAGACTCACTTAGTAGAATGTTCTCTAGTTCCATCCATTTTCCTACAAAGGGCGTAATTTTGTTCTTCCTTCACATTTGTATATTTTAAAGGTCGCCTTAAAAATATGCTCATCCTTTTCTTTATTTCTGGTTCTGTGTAGTATTGCTTTTGCCACCGTTATATCTGAAGATTTAGAGCAATAAATTTCAATAAGAGCACTGAGGAGACCGTTTATGTTTTAGAAGCTTTATTGTCAAAGTTCCTGAAATAGCCAGCAAAAGAATGAAACAGGGACACAGCAGGTTGATGACCACCACAGTATTTTTACACTTAGACCAATAGAAGGCAGCGTTTTACAAAATCTATTTCATTGGAAATTGTTAACAGTTACAGTGTGTCATTATTTGGGAGTGGTAATTAGCTAAATGACCTATGAACTAAAGTATTACAAAACTTAACAGATCTGAGGGTTCTCTATGCAGAACCACTTTGCGTTTTTATTGAGATGGGAGGAGTCATGCTTCTCCTTGTGTACAGAAAAATGTCATTCGTAACATGTAAATTCTTAACGTGTTCAAAACCGGTCTTTCCTGTGATAGCAAGGAATTAAGGGTTTGGCAAAACTGATGCTTGCCCTATGTTTTCCTCTTATAAGTTATGGTAACATTGTATTGTTCGTGGTGAAATTAATTCATACCTTAACAGCAGTCCATAAGGCTGGGCGATCTTCAAGCCTCCTGTACACTGAACACAGCTGTAAATGGGCAACTCAGATAGCACCACAGTGGAGAGGCAGTTTCCTTTAGAACAAGGTACATGCTGACATGTCCAGATATGTCAAACCTGAGATTCCATCCAGCAAAACTTCCTCTGAGAAATTTTACCACACGGAACCACCACAGTGCTTATAATGAACAGCAGTGGGAAGATCCTGAGAAAAGAGGATGTGATGAGCTGATGAGTGAGCTGTTGTCCAGATTATGGGCCCCTAGGCCTATCCCATCTAATCAGGAGAACGAGCTTTAAGCAGGGAATGTGGCCATTCCTTCAGGAGATATATTTTGAGTACTCACTATAGGAAGAATAGGCACTGGGCTCTGAATGGGTGGATAATGAATAAGATAGAGGTCTTCTGCCATGGGAAAGAACCCACAAGAACAGAGCACCTGAGCCTCAAGAATGTGAGAACTGCCTCGACGGCGATATGAGCCACCACAGGTCCAGAAGACCAGGTCGCTCAGGATCAGTGTGCTCTGGGAGGAGGTGGCACTAGGCTGGCCCTGTGGGGAGGGGTGCAGTGTTGGTAGGTCCAGATGGGGAGGAAGGTGTTCCAACAAGAAGGAATAGTTTGTTGTCCCTTGCCCCCCCCACACACACAAGTACCATCAAGCCTGAGAAGGTTTCCAGGATTCTTCAGGACTCAGCCCAGACACCCCTCTCCTCTGCAGGAGCACTCCCCTCTCCTCTGCAGGAGCACTCCCCTTTCTTTGCAGGAGCATTCCCCCTCCTCTGTAGGAGAACTCCTATCTCCTCTGCAGGAGGACTCCCCCTTCTCTGCAAGAGTATGCCCCTCTCCTCTGCAGGAGAACTCCTCTCTTCTCTGCAGGAGGACTCCCCTCTACTCTGCAAAAGAACTCCTCTCTCCTCTGCAGGAGGACTCTCCTCTCCTCTGCAGGAGCACTCCCCTCTCCTCTGCACTCTCTTTTTTCCCTCCTACTGTAACAGTCACTGGCCCATCGGTGCCTCATTTCACTGAATGGCAGCAATTGGCATCTGTACCTGTGACTCCTACTCTGCGTGCATCTGGAGGTATTATTTATTGCAGTAATCATAGTATCAGCCACATAAATGCTTCTAGACCCTTCAGCCTGTTGAAGACACTCAGTTTTTAAGGTTTAAGCAAAGCTGCTTGAATTCCTGTCTCTCTCCAGGATCTCTGAGAGTTACCTGGATCCGCTGAGGACCCAGCCCTTGCTCTGTGCCTCTCACATCTTCCATCTTGCATGTCAAATAGCAAATATGATGCTCTATCATTTTAAAGGCTTCCAGAGGCTTGGTAGAGGGGTCAAGTCTTAGCTAACAAACAACTCTAAAGCCACACGATGGACAAGACTGTCCCCGGTCAGTGTTTCCTGTAGAACACTGGTCCTCTCCCTCTGCGACCTGCCCAACTCCCTGCACAGCTTGTTACCTTTATGCAAAGCAGTCAGTGCTTTCTTCCCTGAGACCAGCTCATCTAGGCCAGGGGAGAGGCAGGAGGCCTGACCTGCCCTGCCCAAGAAGCTGTGGAAGGGGTCTGCGTAAGAGAATCTGATTGAGGTTGAGAAGCCCCTCAGGCCTGGCTTTCCAACTGGCCACCCACACCACAGTTGGCTCCGTTTGTCCAGCACCCAGGTCTTGGAATGTGTCATCTATTTGATTAACACTGCTTCGGCGAGTGTCTAAATGTGCAGAGGTGGGGGAGTTCTCAATGTGTGCCAGGTTCCTGGTTAATCTGACTTGTTCAGAATGCAAGATATGGTTTGAAAGGAATGGGAAACAAACCTGGAAAAGGGGGTTGGGATCTAGTTGTCAAAGACATTGAAAGTCAAGGGGAGTTTGGATTGTATTTGGCAAGTAATCAAGGTTCCTGACTGGAGAAGTGTCGCAGAAGAGCTGGGGGGGGGCACGGACAGGGCTCCAGGGAGAATTGGGACCTCAGAGCACGGGAGGGGCTGGTCTGTGAAGGAGGAGATGGTGTCATCATACAAGTACCTGAGAGCTGAGGCTTGGGTCATGACAGCAATGCTGGAAAGATTTGGGAATGAAGGATGTGGACAGAATATGAGAAAATGAGCTTAAGTTGGTCAGGTTTTCAACCTGGGATGGAGGGGAGAGGCAGGAATGGTAACAGTGCAATAGGAAAGGAGCAGGTGTATGTGTGTATGTGGTTGGGGGAAAATATATTGACAGTAGTTTTAAACATCCTTTTATCCATCCAACAAATACCAATTGAGTGCCCGTGGCATGTCATGTCCCGAGATTAGAGGTGCACAAGACAGACACAGCTTGAACATCACAAAGCTTACATTCTAGGGTAGCCAAAAACAGGACAGCACATTAATTGACAAGATAGATAGACTGAAAAAGCCTCCGGGACACGAAGAGGCCACTGTGAGAGAGAAGTGGGGTTGTGGGTGGAGAACTTCTCACAGGGAGGGCTGTGTGTACACACAGAGGCTTTGAGCTGCGCCTGTGATGTGAGTAAGGAAAGCATGGACCTAGGCCCGGGAGAAAAGACTCTGAAGATGGAGATAATGGTGTCCTTACATTAGAGAGATAGCTGAAGTTGGGGGACAGAAAGGAGCCACCCTGAGAACTGCAGAAATCCAGCAGCAGGACTGTGTGCTTGCAGAGTGGGACAGGAAGAGGGACGAGAGAGGATAGTGTGGGCATCAGGCAGGGGCAGCTTCAGGAGGGAGCGTGGGGAGGACAGAGAGCTTGGGTCCCCAAGAGGAGAGGGGTGGGTCACCCTGCCACTCAGGTCCCAGGACACCATGCACTAGCCAGCACACGTGGGGAATAGAAGACACCCACGTGCAGAGCGGATGAAACTCCCTCCTTCATTCCACCATCAAGATGGTTTCCATAGGTCACTTTTAGAGCTGCTGCTTGGGGAAGGCCGTGCCAGGCACCATGAGGACTCTGCCCACCAGAGCTCTTGTTATCTTTGGGGCAGGAACGCCATGGTTAAGAAGGAAGGTGGAGGAGTAGAGCAAAATGAATATCATCTGCCCATCCCCACTGGAGAACTATGACAAGTCACCCACTAAGCCCCAGCTTCCTCATCTGAGGCAATGGACGTGACAGCCAGACAGCTGGAAGGATTAGCTGATGCTAAGGACAAAGCAGACGGTGTGGGCACGGAAATGGCGGTGGTGGTGGCTATGGTGGTACCCATGCCATGTGTAGTTTCAGGGCCCTGGGAAAGCATCACAGAGGGGTGGTACGGGGCAGCATAGCGCCATGGTGTATTTAAGCTCTGACTCCGTGGTCAACAGCAAACCTGTCAGGTCCCCCGAGTTCTTCATCATCATCACACATAGGGGACCTCAGGTCTCCCAACTGGGGTGTGCAGGGATTGGAAGGGCCAGCCCCTGGTACCCTACAGGAGAGGCTCAGAGACATCCACTGACTGCTGGCAGGAATTTCACCCTCTAAAATGGGGAGAATTGAGCCGAGTATGGTGGTGCATGCCTGCAATCACAGTACATAGGAGGCTGAGACAGGAGGATTGCAGGTTCATGGCTAGCCTCAGCAACTTAGTGAGGCCCTGGGCAACTTAGTGAGACCCTGTTTCAAAATAAAAGAATAAAATAGGGCTGGGGGTGTAGCTCGGAGGTAGAATGCCCCTGGGTTCAATCCCCATTACCAAAAAACAAACAAACAAATAAATAAATGAGTAAGTAGATAAATAAAATGTGGAGAATTTCAACTAAGAGAAATGAACTACAAGCAAGCATCTACTGGAGCGTGGTGCTTGGAGCTGGGTGCCTGCCTGGAGCTGTCTCCGGGCCTGTCCTACATCCCACATCCCACGTCTCTTATGCCAGCTGCAAAGCTCTGTCCTTGCCCAGCACTGAAGGTTGAGTCACCTGATAAGGATCAGAGTGGCCCTTCAGGTTCTGCCACAGCTCAGGGTCAGGCAGGCACTTGCTGGGCTGCCCAGCACCCCGGCCTTCCTTCCGGGAGGAATTTCCCTCCTTGACAGATGATAAATCTTTTCTCCTGAAAGACCTACTCTGTTCTGTGAGCCAGGTGGGCCTCCCCGCGGCGCTCCTGCATGCTGTCAATTGGCAGAGTGTATTTCCATCCATATATCTTTGCTATCATGGTGACAATGACATAGGTTGTCCCTGAAGAACATAAAAATATCAGCCCCCAGGGACTGGGAGTTTAGCACAGTGGTAGAATGCTTGCCTAGCATGCACAAGGCCCCAGATTCAATCTCTGTACTGAAAAAAACAAATGTATACATATATATGTGTGTGTGTATATATATATATGTATGTATGTATATATGTATGTGTGTGTGTGTGTGTGTGTGTGTGTGTGTGTGTATCAGCCCCTGACTTGCATACCCCAGGAACCCTGGAGCACCCAAAAATGGATGAGGATAGAGACAAGGTATCCCAGTCCGACCAGTAGCATTCCCCAAGGGGACCCCCAACACCACCCTTGGGCAGAGGGTCTGTTAAGTGCCCAGAGGAAAAACAATTATGCAGAGGTCTTTCCTGATGAAACCATAAATCATTATAATATTCTGGAGTCACCTCCACCTGTAACAGGTTCCTTCACCCCAGCCTCCCAGGTCACTGTGATAGGGTTTCTGACCAGCCGGCACCTCAGGACCCAGCCCAGGGCTCATTCCACCAGGAGCACTTGTCCACGGGTCTCCCACAGCTACCAGTCAGGACTTGGCTTGAACATCACCTCGGCAGCACTCCTGACCCCAATTACCCAATGTTAATTTTTTATAGCCCTTAGAACTGCCTAGGTTTTTATTTGTTTGTTGCTTACTTGTTTGTGCCACCAGTGCTGCCATAGCGGAGCATGAACCACCCATTTGTCAGTCACAGTGGTGCTGGGCCAGCTACCCTGAACAGTGCAATGGGATGCTGAGGAGTATTCGAGGTGGCCTGAGACCACACCCTGTGTCTCAGTCAGCATTCTCACTTCCGTAATCTATAAAACAACTGACCACACAACTTAGAGGAAGGGAGATTTGTTTGCTCACATTTCTGGGGATTTCAGAGGTTCAGTCCATGTCAGGCTGGGTCTGTGGAGCTCAGGCAGGGCATGGCAGTGGGAAGCAGAGAAAGGGAAAGAGCAAGGGCTCTGCTTTCACATCATAGAGTCTGGAAGCAAGAGACAGAGCAGGGGGAGGAGGGACCATATAGAATCCCCAAAGCCACATCCCCAGGGACCCCTCCTCAGCAACCAAGCCCCGCCTCCAATATGGCTACCTTGTTTCTATGAGGGGTAGGGGGACATTCTAAATCCAAACCATTATACCCTGCAGTTCATAAAAGATGCATTACCTCCGAAACTGTTGCCTAGAAAGTGTGGCCCTATCTGACACGTGCCTCATGCATGGGTATGCACGAAAGGGAGGAGAAATGAGCCTGATACAGGGGAAAAAGGTCAAGGCTAAAGAGGGAGGGATATGGAGGGGAGAGTGAGCGAATGTGAGGCCTCACTGGGACAAGTGCTGGGCACATCGCATCCACACCCAGCTGGTGACCCAGATGAGGAGCTGAGACTCACTCACCATGTAAACAGCAGATCTGGCATTCCAACCCAAGTCTCTCTGACCCTAAATCCCATGCGCTTTTACATGGATTTAAATAAATGAGGGGGAAGAATGTTTCTGGCTCTCTTACCTGAAGGAGGGGAAGGGGCTGCAGGTTGTTGGAATTGAAGGGCTTGTGTCAAAGACTGCTGATGCTAAAGTGGCAGTTGTAGAGGACCCAAAGGACCTGACTTGATTCCCTAGGCCCCTATAGAGCCATAAAGTTACATGTTGACTATAGCTGCTGTGTATTGAATAGCTGCTCAACATTGGCCATTTAGCTTATCTCTCCTCTTTATCATTGATCATGTAACAGTTTTATAAATGTTGAAACTGAGACCCGGTGAGGTTCAGGTCATGCAGAAAACGGGTGGCAGAACTGGGATTCAGGCTAGATCTGACACCGAAGTTCATGCGAAGCTAGTGCTGACTGCTGTACAGCGGGGGGATCTGCACCAGCATCAGGAGGGTTCGCTCTGCCCCTGCCATCCCCCAGCACATGCTGCAGTTCCTGGGCTGTCAACCCCTTTGTGCTCTTGAACTCCTGTTCCTGTACCTAGAGGCCTTATCTTTGCTCTTTGCATTCCTGCCTCCTGCATGATCCTTCCTCACAGCCCAGCTCAGAGAACATCTCTTCTGGGAAGCATTTCCTGAATCCCCTTACCTGGCTCTGAAAACCCCTCTGTCCCTGTGCAGGGGCAACTTAATCCTGGTACTTTTCCCAGGGGGAAATGTTAAGACAAGCCATCCCATTATTTACTTCTGCAAGTGCTTCGGTGACCTGCTTAACATAGCAACTCGTTCTCCCTCCCCTTGTGTCTATCTTCAAGTCTCAGCCCTGCCCCTGTGCCCTACCCTCATTCCAGGTCTGTCACCCTGCTCTCTGACACCATGTTCTCTGTTGTCACTTACCCACAGTGCATGGTACATGTCAGCTGTTGCCGTCTCTTTGTTAGTCTCCACCACTGACCTTGAGCTCCTGGAGGTCAGGTGTTCATGTCTGTTGAGTGCATGAAAGCATGAATGTTGCCAAGATTCAGTGAGGAGATAGATCAGAAGGGCCTTTTGTGATAGCTGTTACTATTGTTACTACTTTACTATCATTACTACATTACTATTGTTACTACATTACTATCATTATTACTTTACTATCATTACTACATTACTATCGTTACTACATTACAACAGGGGTGATCATTTGAAGCATCCCTTTTTTTTCTGAACTCTCACTATTCAAACATAAGAACTAAATCCATTTTGACCAAGTCGCTCGCTACCTTGCGTTTCCCAGGCTTGCTCTTCTTGTTCATATCCAGGTGCACGTCCTCTGATAATGTGGCCTCCTTCTTTCTGCAGACTGAAAATAGAAAAGTTCCTTATCCTAAGGAGTAATTAGATTTCTATTAGTAGCAGTCATGGTGTTGGCTAAATAAGAGCCAGACCATTCATTTCAGTTCTGTGAGTTGAAGTCTTTTCATAGGAAAGGGTAATCTGATGGGGTCAGATTCCAAGCAAAGGCCCTTTGGAAGTTTCCCAAGCTATGGAGTTCCCATGCCAGGCGGTTTTTAGTATTCCTTGTGGTCCTAGAAAGCAGAAATTCCTTGAAGAATCTGATCCAAAACCCAGTTCTGCCAGAGTTAAGTCCTCTGGGAGTGCCCTGTAGCATCAGGGACACATAGAAAAGAATCCTTCCACAGGCAAATGTCGTGGTCTGTGTTTAACTACTCAGAAATACAAAGTCCAGGATCGTGACCATTCCTGACGGTACTTGAGGAATTGAGAGCTGTTTTTTGAGAAGGTTCCGCTGATCATATATGTTTATATATATATATATATATTTTTTTTTTTTTTGCAGTACTGGGGATTGAACGCAGGGGCGTTCTACCTCCACGCTACAACCCCGACCCTATTTTTTATACTTTATTTTGAAACTGGGTCTAATGAAGTTGCAGAGGGCCTCACTAAGGGGAGAGAGAGAGACAGAGAGAGACAGGGAGAGAGAGAGAGAGAGAGAGCTGAGGCTGGCCGCGAACCCAGATCCTCCGGTCTCCGCCTCCCAAAGTACTGGGATTACAAGCGTGCGCCACCACGACTGGCTCCCACTGATCATATTAACCAAATTAAAGATGCTTTCTCTCCCACCAAGATTCCCTCTATAAAACCATTCATCTCCAGATGGAGAAAACCAATGAAATTATTTTTAATCCTAAAAGCCAAGGCTGCACGAAGTTTTCCATAGTGCTCTGCTTTAAAACAACAAAACAAAACAAAACAAAACAAAACAAAACAAAAAACAGTGTCACTAAGTTGCTAAGGCTGGCCTCAAAACTGTGATCCTCCTGCCTCAGCCTCCCAAGTACTGGAATTACAGGTGTGCACCACCACAGCCCGGCTGGTGTACTGCTTTGACATAAAGAAGTCTTGTGCTTATCTCAGCCTGGTATCTCTTGATTCCCCCTGCCCCAACTTTGTTCTTCGACTCTTAGCTCCCATCCCCATGTCTGCCCTAATCTCACAGATACAAGTAGCTGCAACAGCAGACTTCATGTTTCTGGACCTCATATTCCTGTGTTGTTTGAGTGTTTGCTTGTTTGTTTTTGGAAACACTTTTATTGAGATTACAAATTAGTGTTCCTATGATTGAACAATTACAAATATACATCCATTAAAAAAAAACTTTTTAAGCTGGGTGTGGTGGCGCACGCTTGTAATCCCAGTGCTTTGGGAGGTGGAGACCGGAGGATCCGGGTTCGCGGCCAGCCTCAGCGCTCTCTCTCTCTCTCTCTCTCTCTCTCTCTCTCTCCCTGTCTCTCTCTGTCTCTCTGTCTCTCTCTCTACTTAGTGAGGCTCTCTGCAACTTCATGAGACCCGATTTCAAAATAAAGTATAAAAAAAAATAGGGCTGGGGGTGTAGTGTGGAGGTAGAACGCCCCTGGGTTCAATCTCTGATACCGCAAAAAAAAAAAAAAAAACCTTTTTAGCTTGGGGAGCATACAGAAGCAGGTGGAGGCTGAACTGGCCTAAGTTGTGATTCGCCACTTTCTAGTATATAAAAATAAGAGCAGCGTCTGAGCATTACTACCGCTGCCTTTTAAGATTTTGTGCATGCTTTCTCCTTCTGACCATTTGCTTCCAAGTGTTTTGTAATTTCTGGTGTGATTGTTTTTTCCCTTTGATCCATGAAGGAGTTTTTAGAAGTGTATTTGTTATTTCACGAGCAGTTATCCACAACCTGTTACTCATTTTAGCCTAATTCTGCCATGTCCAGAGCTTAATTCCAGTGCGTTTTAACTTAATTCCACTGTATTTCACATTCTGTGAACGTTTACAACCCTTTGATATTTGGTGAGGCCTATGCTAAGGCATGTCATGTTCAGATCTGCATGCATCAACTCTGTAAAAGCTTATTCTATCTCTTCTGTCTCTATCTTTAACAAGTCCCTCTTTTCCAGGGTACACATTTTATTCTACTTGGGGCTTATACATGGCTTTGCATATTATTATTCTCAACTATCAGCCCACTTACCTAAAGACTGAAGACTCCTGAGGGAGGCAGTCTAGATTAATGGGCTAGTAACTGAGTCTTTGGAGTCAAACAGGCCTGGGTTGGAGTCCGGACTCCATCACTGAGTGGCAGTGAGCAAGTTACCTAGCTTAGCGGAGACTCGGTTTCCTTATCTGCCATGTAGGACTGTTAGCAGGTTAAACAGTGCAGGGTGGACAGTGTGTTTGGTACGTAGCACAAAAGAGGGGCCCGGTAAATAGATGTTGCTATTGCTCGCTCTAAAGGACCGCCATTTGCTCCCACCCCTGAACCAGTCGAGAACCCATCCTGAGTCCCTGGGGATGCGCTCACTGGCCAGCTGCAGAAGGAGTTCATTTACCCGCCCCCAGTCCCCGCAACAGTCTCTAGCAGGTCAGGTCATTTACTGGTGATTGGCATCGGTGGGGAATTTGTTACTCCCCCTTGCCATTACTTATTACACAGCTACTTGGGTGACATGCTTTGGTCAGGGCAGTAAGGTACCCCGAGCATCCTCATAATAGCCACGATTTAGCATAAGCATTCAGGGCCTGACACGTCATAGGGACTAGCTCCCAGATTGTCCAGGGAAGAGCCTGAAGCACTGATTCCCTTGGGGACCTCGTTCAACACACCAATGCCAAAGTCATGCCTGTACTCAGTGCTGTCTTGTGTGGAGCCGGACAGGAAGCACTTAGTGGACTGAGTGCAGGGAGGCCAAGCCAGGAGAGGCCTGTCCCCACCCTTGTCACCAGCGTGTGTGCTCAGTCACCAGGTTCCCCCAGCCACCCAGACACTATGGAATGATGACCGGTGATCAGCAAGAAGATGCAGCAGCACCGGGTCCCCAGGCATGAGAGCAGGCAGAGAGAAAGTGCAGCGCAGGACCGTTCCCTATGTGGAGCTCTGGGAAGACAAGGCCGGGTATCTGCTGGACCAGTTAAGAAATCAAACTTGAGCCAGGTGAGGTGGCATATGCCTATAATCCCAGTACTTGGGAAACTGAGACAGGGGGAGAAGCAGGTTCGAGGCCAACCTCAGCAATTTAATGAGGCCTTCAGCAACTTAGGGAGACCCTGTTTCAAAATAAAACAGGGCTGGGGTTGTAGTTCAGAGGTAGAGTGCCCCTGAGTTCCATCCCCAGTACCAAAGAAAAAAGAAAGAAATCAGACTTGCAGGGATGTCGTGGTGGCTGGTAAGGACTGTGTGTGACAGTGAGGGCCCCTCTCCTGGGGACTGGTGATGTCAGGCCAGGCTCTGAGCTCCCCCGCCATGGGGACTCACCCCTCCCTGGGGGCTGCACCAGCACTAACCTTCAGGGTCACCAGAGAAGTGTTGGGGACTGTGTCTGTTCCCTAGACCCCTTGGTCCCTGTGTCTCACACAGGCTGGTTTAGCAGCAAAATGAACTGAAAGTAACTTTGCACCCAAGTGTTTATTTCTGCCAACCTGCAAACCCACGCTAGCCCTCTGCCCTGTCATCTCATAGCCCCCTTAGTTATTAGGAACAGTGTCACAGTGGCACATTACTCTGGAAATACTGCATAGGAAAAATGCTTTGTGAGGAAAGAGTCTAATCAGAGGTTTCCAAAGTGGGAGTTACTGCCCCCCAGGAGCTGCTGGAACAAAATATAGATACATAAAACAATGCAAATTTGTCGCTGCATCTTTTGTGTATTCACTTAAAGAAGGTAGATTTCCAGGGGGTTGAGGGGAACTGAGTAATTTTTTTTTTTTTCTGAAAAGGGAGAGGTGAGCCAAATAAGTTTTGGAACCTTTGGGAAGAAGAGTGCCCTAAAGTCAGGCCCGGGGCTGGGGTGGGTCAGTAATAGAGCACTTAGCTAGCATGACTGAGGCTCTGGGTTCCAGCCCTAGCACTACAAGTAAATAAAGAATAGAGACAGACCTAGTTCAAAGCAGGGAAAAGCAGATCATCTGTTCATAGAGAGGGTTCTGTGGCCTGGCTCCCCTGATAGCGGGGTGGGCCACGCAATAACGCATGATTTTTCTAATCCCTTGATCGATAATTTCTCACATCTGGGTAGAGCCATTGTTTCCAGAGTGCGCGCACATAGCGACGTGTTGTTTTAGGCAAGCTGGCGGAGCATGATCCAGACCTGCTTTATCTGTGGACAAGAAAGCCACACTCCATCCCGGGACGCCGTGTAGCTCAGACACTTGGGCTTGTCAGCGGGGCTGGCGCTGAGGGCAAACAAAGCACCTGCCAAGGGTTACTGGGCAGGGTGTCACACTTGGAGTCCCCACCAAAGCTTTCATCAAAGCCAACCTGATTATTTTCCACTGCATTTTCCTGAAAGGATGTTATGATTTTCTAGATGTTTGGTGGCTGGCGATAAATCAGGCTTTTATGATGTCATGTGAAAGGCCACCTCTCGGACTTCCTCCTGCTGCAGGCTGGAGGATAAAAGTGGGACGTGTTGGTGGGGTGCGGGGATGCGGCGTGGCTTAACCCCTTCCTCGCTCGTCCTGAGGCATGGCTGAAGCTGTCCGCCAGCTCAGGTCATGGAAGAAGGTGAGCCAGACCCTCAGCCTTCCTTTCACGTGAGTGTAGACAGGCTGCGTGGAAATGGAGCTACTTTCTCAGAGTTAAGCAGACTTCCGCAGCTGAGAAACTTTGGCATCAAATCAAATTCCAAACAATATGAGAGGTCCTCAGAATTTTACAAAAGTAATCTTTTTTTTTTTTTTGGTACCAGGGATTGAACCCAGGAGCGTTGTACCTCCGAGCTATATCCCCAGCTCTTTTTACTTTTTATTCTGAAACAGTCTTGCTAAGTTGTGGAGCGTTTCACTAAGTTGCTGAGGTTGGCCTGGAACCTGAATTCTCCTGTGTCACCCTCGCAAGAACTAAGATTATAGATGTGATTCACCACACCTGGCAAAAGTAATCTTTTGAAAGGATCCCTAGGCCAGGCACGGTGGTGCAGGCCTGTAGTCACTGCTACTCAGAGACTGAGGCAGGAGGATCGAAAGTTCAAGGCCAGCCTCAGCAACTTAGTAAGACCCTGTCTCAAAATAAAACAAAAAGAATTGGGGATATAGTTCAGAGGTAGAGCACTCCTGGATTCAATCCCCAGTACCACCAAAATAATAATAATATCAAATTAAAAATAAAAAGGCTGGGGATGTAGCTCAGTGCTAGAGCACTTGCCTAGCACACCTGAGGCCCTGCGTTGCATCTCTAGTACCACAAAAAAAAAAAAAAAAGAAAAGAAGAAAAAAAGAAGCTGAGTTGGGATGCAGGTTAAAAATAGCTTATTAGCTATCAAAGAAAAACAAAAAGATAGCCCACTTAAAAAGATTACATCTTAGCTGGGCATGGTGGTGCATGCCTATAACCCCAGTGCTTGGGAGGCTGAGACAGGAGGCTAGCAGGTTCTAGTTCAGCCTTAGCAACTTAGCAAGACCATATTTCAAAATAAAAAATAAAAAGGGCTGGGGATGTAGCACAAAGGTAGAATGTCCCTAGGTTCAATTTCAGTACCCCCTCCAAAAAAAAAAATTTACCTCTTCATCCATGTTACTATAAGAAAGCACATTTTTCCCTATACTTTGGTGATAAAATAAATAATAAATAAATAGGCTTAACAGAAAACCTGTGTAGGGTGAATTAGAAATGTAGCTTAGTAGGAGAGGACTTTCCTAGCATGCTCAAGGCGCTGGGTTCCATCCCCCCAAAAATTGAATTCTCAAAAAAAAAAGAAACCCTGCAGTGTAAGCAGTGTCTCCCCCGCTTTGCATGCTTAAAACCTGAGGCTCAGCCAGGCGTGGTGGCGCATGCTTGTAATCCCAGTTCTTGGGAGGCTGAGATCAGAGGATCCGGGTTTGCGGCCAGCCTCAGCTACTTAGTGAGGCCCTCCGCAAATTAGTGAGACGCTGTTTCAAATTAAAGAATAAAAAATAGGGCTGGGGGTGTAGCTCAGAGGTAGAATGCCCCTGGGTTCCATCCCCAGTGCTACAAAATAAAGTAAAATAAAATAAAATAAAACCTGAGGCTCAGAGATGCTAAGAAACATCTAAGTAGATGATGCGAATCCAAGTTTCTCCAGTAGTGTGTCTGTGCTGTTGGTGATGTCTAAGAATATTTTTGTTGAGATGTAATTTACATACAGTGAACTGCACAGATGTTAACTGTGCAGTTTGATCAGTTCTGACAAATACGTGCACTCCTGTAACTTACACTACTGTCCAGAACATTCCATGACCCCCAAAGTCTCCTCCTGCACCTCCCACAGCAGTACTCTCTCCTGCTGCCGCTTAGCCCACCTCTCTCCCCACAGGTGAGTTTGTCTGTTCTAGAATGGCACACACGACCAATCACGCGATGCAGATGCCTCTCTCTCGGCCTCCCTTGCCCAGCGTTGGGGTGTGCTGCTGTTCTCAGACGCTGACACAGTATCAGTTAGAGACCTGACCTGCGCCACTGGCGTTAATGCAGCCTGGCGTGTACTGCGGACACCGCCTTCTACAGAGGGTTTTGTCCTTTGAGCCTGGTGACTGCTGGACTAAGAATCAGAAACCTTGCCTTCTACTCCAGAACCCAACGGCTAGATGGCTTTGTGATGTTAATCAAGTTGTTTGGCTTAAATGTCTCTACAGAGGCATTCAGGAGTAGGAATCTGTTACTCTCTTTGATACAGGTATGAAAGAAAGCATGGCCGAAGCCCATGTAGAAGATCCCCAACAGCCAGTTGAAGTTCACTGTTAGCCAGGCGTGGTGGCGCACGCTTGTAATCCCAGTACTTGGGAGGCTGAGACCAGAGGATCCAGGTTCGCGGCCAGCCTCAGCTACTTAGTGAGGCCCTCCGCAACTTAGTGAGACCCTGTTTCAAAATAAAGAATAAAAAATAGGGTTGGGGGTGTAGCTTGGAGGTTGAATGCCCCTGGGTTCAATCCCCAGTACTGCAAAATAAATAAATAAATAAATAATAAGAAGTTCATTGTTGCTGGGTGTGGTGGCTCATGCCTGTAATCCCAGTACTTGGGAGTCTAAGACAGGAGGATCTCAGGTTCATGGCCAGCCTCAGCAACTTAGCGAGTCAGGCCTTCTGCAACTTAATGAGACCATGTTCCAAAATAAAAAAATAAAATAGGGTTGGGGGTGTAGCTCAGAGGTAGAATGCCTATGGGTTGGGAAAAAAAAAAAACAACTCACTGTTATCCATGATACTAGGAAGTCAACTGAATAGCTGCATCAAGTCCTAGAACGCCTAAGGATTCATCTTAATGCTTATCTTTCCTGTGTGCCTCTCAATACACTTACTAACAAATGTCAGACTAGTTGTCTTAACTTTTCCTCCAAAAGACTCCAGAAAAAGCAAGAATTTGGATGTGGTCAATTGCCTGGTTAGTTCTAGAGTCTCTTAAGAAGTTACTGAGGAGCCGGGCATGGTGGCACACACCTGTATAACCCCAGTTCTTTGGGAAGCTGAGACAGGAGGATCGAGGTTCAAGGACAGCCTCAGCAACTTAGCAAGGTCTTGAGCAACTTAGTGAGACCGTGTTTTAAAATTAAGAAGAAAAACAAGGACTGGGGGTGTAACTCGGAGGTAGAATTTTTTGATACTGTTCCCCAGTACCAAAAAAAAAGTTACTGAGGAAATGAACGTTGAAACACATAGGTGTATATTCAAATGGTCCTGTCATGTCTTCTCTGTTTAGTTTGAGAAAAAGAAGGGATGGATGGATGGATGGATGGATGGATGGATGGATGGATGGATGGATGGATTATTGAAGCAAGATTTCTTGAATTGGAGGACTTTAATATACTCTATAAGTTGAGATAAGCCCTAAAGGGAAAAAATATCCCATCTCTATTATAGAGGAACTCTTACTGTTTGCAATGCTCTTTGGTAATAATGCTCAAAATGGGGGGAAGAGGTATTTTCTAAGATGTGGAGTAGATTTCCCAACAAATGAGAGGAAAACAAGCTTAAAGACAATTACCTTTGCCTTGTGCAATTCGGGATGCCCTGTGGCCTAAGCCCACCTTCCGGGACAAGAAGGTACAGGCTGAAGATAAGCCGGATGAGTGTGGCTTTTAGCTCCCAGATACTTTGTCAGAACTTTCATCTCTAGGAAAGAGGCACCTGAAACAGATACAAGATCTCCTGAGTTGCATCTTGAACGTGATTGTCTTCAGGTTTAATTAGCTCAAGTCTGTAAAGTGCTTTGAGGGCAGAAAGTACTAAGTGGCAAGAGCAAAGCCGCCTGCATCGGTGTCCAGAATGCCACTTGCCAATTATGTCACAACAGTCCCTAATGGGTCCACTTAAAGGTGCTTTATCTCCTTTCCTCGGGGGGTTTGTGCCACCTCCTACCAGCATGGGTGAATCTTTACGCCCTAGATCCAGTTATTAACAGTAACCAGTAATTTCCTAGGAGGATGGGGCTGACTTTGAAGCCTTGGAATGCTGAGGTCACTGACATTGTTATCTCCCTGTCACTAAATAGCCCCTGCATTACAATTGTGAGTCAGCCCCCCCATCAGCTGGTAGGAATGAGAATCAGGGAGGGAATCAGAAGGGAGAGGGCTCCAGCTACAGAAATTCAACTAGCTTTCCCCGGGTTGTTGATGTTCCTCTAAACACTGGGACCGAGAAACGAAGCAAACCAAAAAAAAAGTGCATTCGGTGATTGCAATTCTAGGTGTAGAATGGGTTCAGCAAGACCCATTGCCACATAACTTAGGTGTGATGCACGACAATTCCCCTAAGTCTCATCTGCTTGTGTTTAAAGCAACTTGCTAGAGTAGGCAGCTCTCCAAAAGCGACTAGGCGCAGCTTCTGAGCGAGTGGTGCCTGGCCGAGTGGGATGTCCGCAGGTCCCACGGGGCTGGACGGAGCAGATGGAATATTCCTGGGCTGGGCCCTGCTTCTCCATTGCAGAGTCTAGGCGGCCCGCAGGCAGAGAGGGAGACCTCCAGGTGGCTGTCTAGGGGAAGAAGCTGCATGAATGATAAGGTGAATGTGTCCACTGTCCAGAGGCCAGTAGAACAGTGGATAGGGGTGGGCAGGGAGGAAGGGAGGGAAAGAGGAGGTTTAGGAAAGGAAACAGACCAAGCAATTTTATGTGCATATATAAATGTATCACTACAAATCTATCATGTACAATTACAGCACACCAATAAAAAAAATTTAAGGAAACTAATAAGCTTAAGTGCCGTGATTCCTCTAAATATAGTTACCCCTCTTTATCCTTGGGGGATTGGTTCCAGGAACCTCCCACCCCCAGGTACGAGAATCCACAGATGCTCAAGCCCCTTATGTAGAATGGCATAGAATTTGCATGTAGCTTCCCCACGTCTGCTGGTATACATTCAGTCATCATAGATGAAGTAGAATACCCAATACAGTGTAAACGCTAAGTAAATAATTGTTACACTGTATTGTTAAGGAAATATTGACAAGGAAAAAAGTCTGTGCATGTTCAGTACATACACAGTTTTTCCCCAATATTTTTGATTTGTGGTTGGTTGACTCCACAGATGCAGAATTCACAGATAAGGAGGGCTGGCTGGCTGCGTAGCTTATAGAGCCCTTTTTGCCTAACTACATTTCTCTTTTTATACTAACCATATATATATGGTTAGTGTGTGTGTGTGTATGTGTATGTGTGTGTGTGTGTGTATGTGTGTATGTGTGT
Source organism: Glis glis (assembly GCA_004027185.1). Taxonomy (NCBI): domain Eukaryota; kingdom Metazoa; phylum Chordata; class Mammalia; order Rodentia; family Gliridae; genus Glis; species Glis glis. The sequence continues at coordinate 91,984 of PVJS01000695.1, read as the reverse complement.
GTGTGTATGGAGAGAGAGAGAGAGATGGATGGATGGATGGATAGATAGATAGAAAGATCAATCTATCTGGTACTGGGGACTGATTTTGCCTCCAGGCTAAACCCTAGCCCTATTTTATTTTTTATTTCTTTTATTTTAAAACAGGCACTCGCTAAGTTGTTGAGGCTGGTCTCGAACCTGTGATCCTCCTGTCTCACTGGGATTACAGGAGTGCACCTCCATATCTGACCTCTACTAACCACAGTTTTAAAATGTAAATGAAAAAGACCCATCTATATGTAGGCTGCATATGAATGCTATTAAGTTCTCCTTTTCTGAAGTGAATATTTTTAATTCTTTAACCACACTTATGATGGATTGGCAGGTAGACACATAAGGAAGACAATGTGCCCATTCACTTCCCAGGAACGCTCTGCCGGCTGGCTAGCTAGACTTTTCCAGTAGTGTCTGGGGCATGCATGTAGATGGATGTGTTTCTTTTGCTTTATTTGGTGGCTCTTAATAGCTGCTGATCCCAAATGACAAACTCGACCAGTTAAGAAGAGGTAATCCCCCTCCCCTGGAAAAAGGCCTGACGGAGGGGGTCACAGGATCCCAAGACACCCTCAGGCATCCAGGAGGACAGGCCGGAATGTCTGACTCGTGACTAACAGGGCTTTCGTGCCAGGCCACCAGCGGAGGTAACAGTGTGAGCACCGGCCAGGTGGGAGTTTTCGTGAGAGGCACTTGGACGGAGGTCGCCCTGAGCGATGGCCACACAGCAGCCTCCATGCCGGCAGCTGAGGACGGGCCTCCGTGCAGGGTCCCCTGGCAGTGCTGTGTCCACATGTCGCCGCCCGGCACACTCATTGGAGCCGGTGCTGACTGACTCAATTTCCCTGAAGCTGGCCGAGCATGGTTTGAGCTTGGAGGGCACTGTCAGCCCCCACTGATGGACAGTCCCCCTGAGCCCCGCTTCCCGAGCAGACCAGACAGCCTGCTGTTTTCTTCTTGTCTTTTATCACCTCTTGTCATTAAAGGAGAGGCCTGGCTTCAACTTCAATTTGTGCTGATATACAGCAGTAAAGGGGAAGAGAGGGGAAATGTTCCCTCCTGTTCTTGATGCCTTTCTAAGTGAGGTGAGATTTGCTCCCTCCTTGGGAAGGATGAAGCCGAGGGACAGATGGGTGAGCAGGTAGGAGCTGACACTGCCCCCAGGAAGAGGGAGTGGATTGCACACTTCCTGGGGGAACTTTCTGACTTCAGTTTTTGCCTTTTTCCAGTCTTGCCCTCTGCTGCTACTGACTCTTGACTGGGATATGTTAGACCATGCAACTTCAAAGCTTTCTCGTTGTTTTGTTTTGTTTATAGCGGTTCTGTGTTTCCCAAAAGAAGTTTACCCCAAGAGGGAAGCTTTCCTAGTCATTGTACATTAGCATAAAGTTAGATCAAGAACCCAGCTCATTGGCATTCTTTTATTCCCTTGGAAGCTGAGCTATTTCTCCATTTTGCTTTCCTAAGAAAAGTAGGAGGAAAAAGTGCATATTTTTTGTGCCACTCATAGCTCCATGTCTTAAATTCCCGAAGATGTTTAACCTGGGTTTCCACCAGTCTTGGTTTTCCTTAGTAACATCCCTGTCTGTACACCTTTGCCTTATTTATAGCACTTGCGAGTCAGTTTCTTTCAATATGTACTTTAGAAATGTAACATCTTGCCAAGAGAACTCAGGCTCTTAAAACATCTCTCCACCACAACAGATGTTCTTTGCAAACCTTACCAGCAGACCTGTTGAGGAAATGTGGTATCCAACACAGAGTTTTAACTAATATTAAAATTTCCCCCAAAGCCAAGTCATTGAAAAGGGGGGAAAAAGAAATGAGACTGCAAATTTAGAAAAATTATCCTGCCAGGCATGGCGACGCTTGCCTGTAATCCCAGCTACGAGGGAGGCTGAGGAAGGATGATCGCAAGTCGAGGCCAGCCTGGGCCACCTAGCGAGACCCTGTCTCAAAATAAAATAAATGCAACAGTTCAAATGATGCTATGTCCATATCTGAAAGTCTCACTACCAATCTCACTACTATGTATGGGGAGGGGTGGGTAGTGGGGTGGAATACAGAGGAAAACCCACCAAACACTATGTGCACATATATTGATAGCACTTTGAACCTCACTATGCTGTATAATTTCAATGCACCATTAAGAGTATTAAATAGTTTTTAAAAAGCAGCACTCGGGGTATAGTGTATATTTGTAGTGCTAGGTAGATATATATTCCACAAAAATAAAAGTTCATATGACCAAAAAAAAGAATATTAAATACATTTTAAAAAAATAGGCGTGGTAGCACATGCCTGTAATCCCAGTACTTAGGAGGCTGAGACAGGAGGATAGCAGGTTTGCAGCCAGCCTCAGCAGCTTAGCAAGGCCCTCTGCAACTTATTGAGACCCTGTTTCAAAATAAAAAATAAAATAGGGCTGAGGGTATAGCTCAGAGGTAGAATGCCCCTGGGTTCAATCCCCAGTACCATAAATAAATAAATAAATAACCTCTAAAAAGGGGGGGCTGGGGATGTACCTCAGGGGTAGAGTGCTTGTTTAGCACGCATGAGGCACTGGGTTTGACCCCTAGTACTACAAAGAAAGACAAAGAAAGAAGGAAGGAGAGGAAAAACTAAAGGCTATCCTATATGATATAATCTGCTTAACAGCACTCCTAACCCTGATTTTAGGGAACATGTTACAGAAGGGTACCAAAGGGATTTGATGTGTTAAAAAAAAATGATCAAAATAAGACTGGGGGAAGGAAGAAAATGAACCAGTGTAAATTAAAGGTGTGTCGTTATCTTGAGGGAGATGAAAAGGGACCCCAGAGATTTGAGGAAAGGGACCTGTAGTTAGGAGGGAAGTGTGGCAGAGTGTGGGCGCTCCTTTTCTGGATTTTCCGTTAACTCCTGTGGGCTCAGGAACTGTCTTAATGACTTTTCCAGGATTTGGTCTGGCGCTTTATCAGTTCACTATAACAAGAACCTGAGCCAGGAAAGCCTGAAAAAGCTCTGCCGCCACACACGCCCTTGTGCCAGGCTGCTGTTCGCGGCTCTGACCGTGGGTGCTGAGCCTTTCGTTTCGTGGCTGGATGCTGTGGCTATGGGACAGCCCCCGAAGGTCAAAGGACTAAACAGCAGTGAGGGAGTCCGAGCAAAGGAAGGGGGTGTCTGGACAGAAACCTCTCTCCGTCACTCATGCTGTTTCGCTGCTATAAAATGCTCAGTGAAACCTAATTGAATTTGACAATAATAAATTACATATTGAAACTGTATAGTTCACCTAAGGAATAGCAATAAAAACAGTGAAGAGACCAGAAGCCAGAGTTCAGGAAATGTCATATTCACATAGAAATGCTTTACATTTTTCTCAGAGCTTTATTGTCTCTCTCTCTCTCTCTCTCTCTCTGTCTCCCTCCTATCTTCCTCTCTCTCTTCCAGAAAAGCTGCAGACCACCCAGTGCACAAAGTCCTTTCTAGACATAAAATCGTCACTTTACTTCAGCTTTTCCCCTGTTGTCATACACTGGCTTTCAGCCTACAAATAAAGAAGCAACTGATATGTCCAAAAAGAAGAGCAAAATCAAGAAATTCATCCCTCTCACTTATCCTTAGGAGCTGGTCATGCCCTAGTGGAGGGGATTGTAGAAGTTCAAAAGTTCTTCAAATAGTTAAATATAAAAGGAGTGCATTGCATGTCTGGACTTCCTTGGAAGGGTATAGCTGCCACTATATGACTTCTCTGCAGGCCGGATGAAGCCATGTTTGAAGAAATATGTCCATGTGTGCATTCTCATCCAGAGATGTGTACCCTCTCCCACTCAAACCTTCCTCACACACCCTGTAAGTGTGCCCAGGCCCAAACCTTGCAGAATGAACCACTGACTCAATTTTTTTCTGCAAATGATACCATGGAGCCCGGTGCCGTGGTACACGTCTGTAATCCCAGTATTTGGGAGGCTGAGACAGGAGGATTGCAGGTTCCAGACCAACCTCAGCAACTTAGCAAGGTCCTCAGCAATTTAGCGAGAACTTGTTTCAAAATAAAAAGGGCTGGGGGTGTAACTTGGAGGTAGAATGCTCCTGAATTCAATACCCAATACCCAAGGGGGCAAAAACATACAGAAAGAGGTAAGAAATTTCTCTGGGAACAGTTAAGTACAAAACAAACTGGGATGCCCTTAATCTTGGCTTACAAGTTAATGAGGGAGCTAGGGGGATAGCTCAATGGTAGAGCACTTGCTGAGCATGCTTAAGACTCTGGATTCCATTCCCAGCACCAAAAAAAAAAAAAATTGACTGGACAATAGCATAGTGACGGTCCTAGATGTCCCTTCAGTGGCCGCATGGAGAGCCCCTGTTTTGTTCTGATGGGACCTCATCCTCTTCCTTCCCAAGGGCTCTTGGTCTAATTAAGTTTCTGAGAGACAGAGCCTTGGCAGCAGAATGAAGGAAGCTGCTGTGCTAGCCTGCAGTGTAAGAGCTGTGCTCCAACTAAATTGGGAAGTTTAACTGGGCCCGTCTCTGGTTTCAATGAAATACTTTTACAGCGTATGGGAGCAGTGTCTGTTTCTAAGCTTTTGAAAACCATTTTTCTTTCTCCTTAATTGTAGTTCCCTGGTTGTTTTTATATTATGAGCTACTTGTAGAAAAATACAGGAAACATAATTACAATACAAAGCTCCCTTTCCCCAGCCTACTGAGATCATTCGAAGCCAAACTGGGTTTTAGGGTTTTGCTAACTCTAAGTTCACAGCCATGAATTGCCTCTTAGGCAGTGCGGGTTGATTTACAGCCAGTGTTGTGTGATTAAACAATAACCGTGTTTCTCCCAACAGTGTAGCTGCTACAGGATTGAGGGAGGGGAGGGACAGCCCGGCTGCTTCATAACTCCCCATGGTACAGCTTCCTCTGGGGAAAAAGAATGAATTTCTTTGCGGGGCTCATAGAGTAAAAGAGAAGTACTGCAGAGTCTATACAAGTTTATTTAGGGAAAGGAAAGAGTACTTGGTTTGTTTTTCCCACTTACACCGGCAGCTCCACGTAGTCCTGTGTTAAATAACTAATTACTAATTTTTGTCTCCTACCTTTCCTGAGGAATCTGTAACTGGACTTTTAGGCTGACAGAAAGTACTTGTTTCACTCTGGTTAACACTCTGGGGAGGAAACCCGTACTTCAGTGTATTGTGAAATGCTGGGCCTTTGGGAGTTTGATTTATTCATGCCTAAAAAGCAATGAGGGATGATTGGGAATGAGTGGCTGGATGTCCTCCGCCGAGCCTAGTTTCAGACAGTCCGTACAGACATACAGAAGCACGTTCATATGGACATACAAAAGCCTCTGGTGGGGAGGGCTGAGCTGGGAAGATGAGCATGGGGTGGGCACCCAGAACAGAACAGGCCCCGCCCCACCCCACCTTCCCATCAGGCATCTAGCACCAAGCCCCCTTCCCTGCTAAGTTCAGGGGAACTCAAGCAAATAAGCTAAGCAGGGGAGAGTTCTCAGTTGCAACTTAGTTATCTGTTACTTTCACTTGACCCAAGTTGTTTTAGGTTGTTCTTTAGTATTGTGTGTGGCTAAAATAGTGTCCTCACCAAGTATTTATCACCTTAAAAGATTGCATGGGTCTAAGCCCAGTACTTAGGAGGCTGAGACAGGAGGGCCATAGGTTCAAGGTCAGCCTTAGCAACTTAGTGAGTCCCAGTTCAAAATTAAAAAAAAAAAAGAAATAGGGCCGGGTGTAGCTGGGAGGTAGACCCCCTGGGTTCAATCCTCAGTACCAAAAAAAAAAAAAAAAGATTACCTCTGTGCATACTACCTTCACATTCTGATGTTTATTTAGAGGAGTCACATTTCTTTAAAACTGGGGATTGAACCCTGGGGCATTGTACCTCTGAGCCACACCCCCAGCCCTATTTTATTTTGTATTTTGAAACAGAGCCTCACTAAGTTGCTGAGACTGGCCTCAAACCTGTGATCCTCCTGTCTCAGTCTCCCAAGTACTTGGATTACAGGCATGCACCACCGGGCCAGTCTGGAATTCACATCTTACGTGCAGTTTGATAAATACATACATGTACAGGAAAGCTAAATGTTAATCTCACTTCTAAAAATGATATAGCTCAAAGTCTTTTTCTTATTGTTCTTCCTTCCTTCGTTCTTTCCTTCCTTCCTTCCTTCCTTTCTTCCTTCTTGCAACTCCTCCTGAAATTCCTTTCATAGGTTCCCTCTAAATCGGTCTTCAGAGACCTGTAATAAAGAAATGGGTGAGGGAGGACTGAGATGCAGGATGAATTTCTTCTCCACCGGTTTTGCCAGTCTTCTTTCCGAGGAAGTCTTTTAAAGGGATGGAAACGAAGGTCCCTGGTTCCCTGAGAACCCTACAGGAAGCCCTGACTGTTTGGTTTTCCTCCCGGGGAAGGCAGAGCTGAGCCGGCAGATCCGGAGCCACTGGCCTCCTTTTTCTATTTTGATAAGGCCCTGTCGGCTGGGATGGGAAACTCAAGTACGGAGTTGGTTGCAAAGTTAACTGGGTCTTTCCCTGAGCGGCTGGGAAGAATGGGGAGGAGGGAGAAGCTGGGGACGGGACCGCCGCTGAGGAAGCTGCGGGGTCTTGGGGAAGCCGTGTGTGTTCAGAAGTGCTGGTTGCAACGCCTTAGTGGGTGCTGAAATGAAGTGGCCCCCTCTCAGCATTTCCTAAATAGAAGAGATGAGTGGCGTCTAAGAGAATAGACTGTAGATAGAGCCTTTGGATAGTAAGGGTAAATATTGCTTCATAAAACTCCAGTTTCGGTTTATAAGCGTGTGGGTGTGCAGCAGGCAACGTGCACTGTCTACTGTGGTCAGAAAAAGCTGGAGCCGCCGCCGGGGAGGAAAAGCGCCCAGGCTGCGGGCCGGGAATCTACACCCCGGGCTCCATTAGAAAGGGGGGCGCGCGGCTCCCCGCCGCCCAGAACCGGGGCCCCGGGGGGTCGCGGGACCTCGCGCCTCCGAGCTCGCAGTCCCGCCCCCACGTGGACGGTGGCGTCGGGCCGAGGAGAGCACCCCGAGTCAGATGCGGGGTGCGCGCCCGTCCTGCAGCGGGAGCCAAGTGGCCGGGGGCGCGGGCCAGGGAGGGGCGCGGGGTTCACTCTGTGCTCTCGCTGGAGCTGCACGGTAATTCGAAACAGTGCTCACAGTAGCGTCCCTAAAGACTTCAAGTTTTTTTAAAAAGCCATTAAGAGTGGCTGGGACGCGGTGGGGCGAGGGCGTGGGCGGAGGAGGTGGCGGGCGAGCTGGGGACGGTCGCCGTCGCGGGCCTGGCGGGCTGGCTCTGCACCTCCTGCGCGGTGGCCGCGACGGGACGCGCGCGGGGAGGCCGGGGGACCCGCGTGCGCCCCGAGGAGCGCGCCGGCCTCACGGTCGGTGCCCTGCTCTCCTCCCCAGGACTTTCTGCAGGGAGACTGCACCAAAGCGAAGCAGAGGCTCGGCTGGAAGCCCAGGGTCGCCTTTGACGTAAGTGTGCCTCCTCGCGGAGGAGCGGGGCAGCGGGGCGACCGGTGGGGTGCAGCGGGGCGGCGGGAGGGGTGTGCCGGGCGGAGGCGGCGGCGGGGAGCCCCGGGCGGCTCGGGGGGCCGCCACCCCGGGTAAGGGTGCCGGCCGAGAGTGGCAGACGCTCCGCCCTCACCGCCCACCCCTTCCCGGGTCGCAGGAGCTGGTGAGGGAGATGGTGCACGCCGACGTGGAGCTCATGAGGACCAACCCCAACGCCTGAGCACCGCCGCAGCCCCGGTCCTCCGTGGAGCCGGCCCGTGCGGGGCTGCAGGCGGCGACGGGGAGGGGCGCACGAGTCCTGGGCCCCGGGACCCTCGCCGCCGCCACTGCGCTGTCCCCGCCCGCCCGCCCGCCCGGGGCGAGGGCCGCCGAGGTTTGTAGCAGCCGGGACATGACACTCCGGAGTTCGGCCGCTTTGCATTTGTCGAAGCCTCCTCCTCTGATTTTGTGAAATCAAGATGTTTTAATCACATATTCCCTTGACTTGAAATTATGTCACTTTAGACAACTTAAATTTGGGGGCCTTCCAATGGTTTGTTTTTCTCTTTTCTTATTAAAAAAAATGATCTTTCTATGAACGAGCATTAATAGAGTCGCTGTCGGTTTTTTTTTCTCCAAGTTATAAAAGCAGCTATGAGGGCCCCAAATAAAAATGCCAAAATCCATGCCTTGGAATAAAATCCTTTCCTTCAGATCCTGCTGGTCTTTGAGAAAGGAAGGCCGAGGTGGGAGGCCCCGGGAGGCCAGAGCCCTGGCCTCAGCGGATCTCCCTCCTGAGTCTACTGGGGGACATTTCTTTCCCCTCCTGGTGACAATAAACTGGCCTTGAAACCAAGTTTCTGCAGAGGCAAGGCATCCACACCCGCTCTGGTCTCTGCTGACTGTAATTAGAACCCACTGGGTTCCCACCATCTCAAAAGAAGGTTTGAGAAATAGAGGGGGTTACAAGAAGAAACTTGAAGGTAAGTAAATATTGTTGGAACATTCCATGCCAAAGCCCCTGGGTTACCCAGAGGTCTCCAGCCTGTGCCTCTCCTTGTGGTCTAGAATCTTCCACACAATGCTTATTTCCAACCTCTTCTCATCAGGAGGACTAGATCACTTTCTAAACTTAATCTTGATTTAGTCATTCAACCAATTTAAACAAAGTGCCTAATGTATGCCAGGCATTGTGCTACACACTTGAACTACATCGGCATTAACTAGAAATTATAATACTAAAGAAGCTCAAGGCCCAGCCTGAGATCTCAGGATCCGGTTTCACCAAGAGCATCTTTTGGGCCGCCTGGGTAGCACCACAGGTAAGTGATCCTGAGCTGTGTACGATGTAGGTACAGGTAGGTGGACACAAACAGGTACAGCGTACCCCCAGGCAGAAAGCAAGGATTAGTGTACAGGTGTCTAACCTTGCATGAAATATAGTTTTTTGCCCGAGAACAAATTAGGTCAGGTCTCTTCTCCCCCTCACTCCCTTTCCAAGCAAAATAAAATAAAACTTTACAGAAAATGGAATTCCAGCCTTTGCACATGCATGTGTGTGAGTGCGGGTGAACTATTTCTGAACGTCTTCCCAGGCAGGTTTATGATGGGGGAGGACCTGGCCTCCAGCGGCTGGCTTAGGAGAGAGGGCTCTTTGTGTGGCTGCCCCAGTCGCTGTGAAAGCATGCTGGCCAGGGCGGCCTCAGCTTCCATGGAGCAGAACTGGGGCCTGAGCTGGCCCACCCGGTTCTCACAAGCTGCCCCAGGACAAGACTTCTCTGGGCTCCCAAGCGGGATGCTGCTAATTGGAAGCAGATGGTCCCTGGGAGGCTGGGCCTCTAGGACCGGGTGGGCTGGTGGGCATACACAGTTACACACACACACACACACACACACGTCCATACACATTGGCACACACACTCAAACACATCCACTCACAAATATTCGCAAGTGTAACATGTGACTGTCACACACAAACACTGACAAACAACTCAAAAACCTGCAGTCACAAACACTGTCACACACATACAAAGCTCACAATCATATTCTCCTTAGCCTTGACCCTGACAGACAGGTACCCCCTCTCCTCTGACCACCTGAGCCCCTCTTCCCACACCCAGGAGAGGCTGTTCCAGAGCTCCTCAGGGAAGAGGCATGGGTTTAATGCAACTTCTGCGGAACCATACTGAAATTATACTTCTCAAAATGAGCTGGAACGTCAGTTTTTGAAGGAACACACATTTTTAATTGCAACCTTCTTACTATTCCTGCCCCACAATCACTGTGTGTGTGTGTGTGTGTGTGTGTGTGTGTGTGTGTGTGGCGGGGGGGGGGCTCCTTTGACTTCCTGACCGGGTGTGTGTTTAAAAGAAGAAAAAGAGAAGGGATTTGCTTCAGTGTTTTCCTTTCTGTGCGGCAAGAAAATTTCATGTGGCCATCCTTCAATAAATCCTTATTAAAGGAATTCTTCTCTCTTAAATCTCAATTCAATTTCAGCGAATTGTTTTCGTCCTACAAACTTCCCCGCTCCGCAAATGTTGACAGTTCATTTTAAATGTTATAAAACATCCCCCACCTTGATTTTTTTGTAAAAACTAAGTAAGTTAAATTTTCAGTATGCCCAAATATTATGGCAAAGCAATCACCCCCACATTTGCCCACCAGAGGAAGGTCATTTGCACAGAGACCTGGGCGCCCAGTGGCCTGGCTTTCCAGCTGACCTGCCTGCCAGCTCCAGTCACGGGCTTTGTCTTTAAGGAATTATGACCAAGTGAGCTAGGCCCAACATAATAAACCTGTCACACCTCTGCAGCTGTCCAGGGCACCGAAGTGTGGGCTGTGCAAAAGGAAAGTGCAAAGGTACTTGGACAGATAATGCTCCTGCAAAATGGCTTGGAAGGAAGCTGCACTGCGGGTCTGGATGGGATCCTGTGCCAGGTAAGGGACAGGTTCTGTGCTTGTAAACCCTACAGAAATCGCTTCGGGCTCCTTTTTGTCCCCATTTAATGGCCTTTACTAAAACCCCCATTGCTCTGGCAGCCAGGTAGGCTGCTGCTGAATGCCACCTTTCTCTTGTTATTAAAGCCAGGAGCGGAAGGCAGCAGTAACCCTGGGGCTGAAAGTGTAGCTCGTGGTAGAGGGCTTGCCTAGCACAGCAAGAGCGACCTCAGGTTTGAAACACAGTGTATCATTTACAAACAACATTCTAAGTACCCCCCCAAATCTCAAAGCACCCCAGACGCCGTGTTTGTACTTAGCAATTCCAACCTGCTATTGTTTTAAAGTGCATCCCAAGAAATCTTAAGTTCACATGCCCTGTATTTTCCAGGACCTTCACTGCCGCCTAACTGCTCAGGGGACAGCATGAGTTGGGGGAGCTCCCACTCGAGTTGTACACTGTGTGTGTGTGTGTGTGTGTGTGTGTGTGTGTGTGTGTCTGTCTGTCTGTCTGTCTGTCTTAGATCAGTGCGGCCCAACTCATGTCCACACCTCTCCAAACACTGAGGGTTTTCATCACTGGGGCACTGAGAACTTTCACAAGCAGCAGCGACAACAGGGACACAAGGCCGGCTGGGAGCTGGCCCACCCTCCACAGTCCTGGCTTCCGATGGTCCACGGTGTCTTTGACGAACGTATAGGGCCTGAGCCTCTTCTGGGAGTAGGGGGAGGCACCCTCCCCCGCATGCAACCCGGGTACAGCGAGCAGGTCTTGGGGGGGGGGCTCTGCCACGGGTTCGCGGCCGCCACTGTTCCTTTGGAGCTGCCTAGGAATCCGCAGCGCAGCCTGACAGCCCAAAGGCTTTACCAAGGTCCTCCGCCTCCACCTCCCCAAGTCCTCCGCCAGGATGTCTTTGCTGGGAGCCTAGGACGACCAAGGGACGACCGAGGCCTGACCCCAGGACCCACCGCCGACTCCGGGCTCCCGCCCTTCCTCCAGGGTCAGGAGTCACACACAAAGGACGCCCGGTCTTAGCAGCCCCCTTTGATCTCTGAATTCGGGGGCCAAGGTGCCCGCCTGTGTGCGCGCGGCCGGCGTGCACTGGACCACTTTGCTTCTACAGTGAAGAGCCCCGAAGGCCTAGGCTGGCCTGGCTTCTCGATCGCTAGCTCTGCGACCTCGAGCGAGGCTCTGAGTCTCTGGGTTTCCAAGTTTGAGCCTCTAAAGGAGGGGTCCCGCCATGGGAGCAGCGGGCGCGCGCATGCGCCGGCAGGCCGCGCAACTCTCAGCTCAGGCCCTGGCGGCTCAGGGCGGTGCACTTGTCCAGGTTCCTGCAGCCTGGAGCTCCCCAACCCGGGAGACCAGGTGCAGAGGTGAGGCTGTGAGGAAGCACTGTCGTGGAGAAAACCCTCGGGTCTGCGGCCCTAGCCTCGCTGATGCGCTAGTGCGCTCGGTCTGCACGCTCGGTTTGCACGCACGCATGCACGCACACAGAGGACAGGCGCGCAGCAGCCTCCAGGCCCAAAGCTGGAGAGCCGGCGGGCCGGTGAACTCCCGAGAGCCGCTGAAATTGGGGCTACTCAGGTTCCGCTGCTCCGGGGGAGGCACTGGGCCCGGCTGGCCTGGGAGGAAGCGGCGCAGCCCGAGGCCGGGCTGGAGTTGACGGCCGCGGGCAAGGGAATGTATATTTGGAAAGGGTCAGGACCTCGACTAGAGTCTGGCTTTTTATGGCGAGGAAGCTGACTGGGAAGGGCCTTCTAGCGAGGCTTTCCTGTTGTGCCACTCTGCCGGGCAGCGGGCAGCGCCGGGCGCGGGAAGCGCGCGGCAGCACCGGGGAGGGAGGGAGACCTTCTCTCCGCGACTCCCGGAGTCCGGCTCCCGGATAGGATAGGGGCCAGCGGGTAGGCCTGCCCAGGAGCCAGCCGACAAATGTAGGGGCATGTCACATTATTTCTCTGTCACCAAACACACTTGCTGTGAAGCCTTGCCCCGCACCTCCTGGAGAGTCCGTCAACCCGAGAGGTGGATGAGAGACAGACGGGATGGTGACCCGGGACACTCACCGGCCCTGGGTTCTCTCTGGGAATACCTGGCACCCTGGCCACCTTTGACTGGGGGAACCTCGGAGGGGCCTCTTCCGCTGAGCTCTCCCCAGCACCCCTCATACTTTGGGAGGAGGTTCCTACGGAGCACCCCTGAACCCGGATTAGCCCACATTCGTCTCGCGGTGGGAGCGGTCCTGGATGTCTAGGCTCCCGAAAGGTCCCCGCAGCTGGGCACGAGCAGCGCTTGAACCCTGGGCTGCGGACCCAGCGGGGCCTAGGGGACTGCCGCTTCCCCCAACAGGCATGGGGACCTTGCCGATTTTGCGCAAGCCAGAGAATAGTTTTTGTTTTTCTTTTACAAACAGCAGGTTTTAAAGAATCCGATCGCCCCGGAGACCTGTGCGCCCCACCCCTGTCATGATTGTAGGGCTTGTAGCCATTAAGGAGCCCCAGTACAACCTGGGGACCAATGACCTGCTTTTATACTGAAGGAAATGCAGAGGCCTTTAAGAGTTAATGACGCTAAATGTGTTGGTTTTCCTGCTTTTTCCCTGGAGTAGGTAATGGGAGGGGGGTCACAGTCTCTCTCTCTCTCCCTCCTCATCTCCTTCTCTGTCTTCCCTCTATCTCTTGATCTAAGCCCTCCTGCAAACCCCTTTATCCCCTAATCTTGAGTTCCCCAACAAGTCCCCTCTCAAGCCTCCAGGCCTCCCTGCCCTATGGGGGAGCCACCACCCACGTCCAGCCACAGGCCTAGAATGCCCAGTGCTGGCCAGCCCACCACAGCTCAATCAGGGACTCCCAAGTTGCTCTCCTATGCCCACCCAAGTAGCGCCAAGCTATGTTGACTTAGGGACCAGGGGCCAGGCCCACGCAGTTCCCTTCCTGGGAGCCACCTGCAGGGCCCTGCTGGGGAAAGAGTGCTGGGAATCTAGTAAGAATGAGGCCCAGCAGACCAGCAGACTTGGGGGGGGGGGCTGTGGGCAGGCCAGAAAGAGATCTCTTTGGGAGTCATCAACGGGCCTAGGGAGGTGCCACTGAGTCTTTTCCAGGCATCCCCCCACCCACCCAAGGCCAGGAGACTGTGCTGGAGGCTGTGCCAGGTCCTCTCTCAGATCCAAGAAGACCAGCTCTTCTCTAAGACAGGCCCGGCCATATGCAAGGAAATCCTAGATCCTACTGCATCTCCTATAATACGCTCAATATGCTACAAATTTAAAATCAGTGAGGGAAAAAATCAAGTAAACAACAAAAAAGGTAATATAAAACAGAGAGTTTCTTAGGAGCCAAAGTAAGACGGGACAGGAGGCGGCAACAAAGGTCTCAAGTCAGGCCTTATGCTCCCTGCGCCTTATTTTGGTTTCCAATAAAGCGGACATGGTACATTTTGCTCAATTTTCCACTCCTAATCACGTTGGGAATGTTGGTGGAGAAGCGGCTTTCATTCTCCTGAAATGGGTTTTGGAACTGAAATTCATTTAATTAAGTATTGTTCCTTCCCCAACCAGACCGGGACCCAGAACCATCCAGTTGTACTCCATTGTGGCCCCAAGTCTGTCCCAGGCCTGGGTGCTGGCAGGAGGTCATGGCTGCATCCTGCCCATCCCCCCTATGCTTGTTGGAGGGTGGGCCTTAGGGCCACGGAGGCTTTGTAAGCTGGGAGTGGGGACATCCGGAAGAGCCTTCAGGACCCCAAGGCCTTCTGTGGGGAAGGAAGAAGCATGGGAAAAGGAGACAGAGGGTCAGAGACACAAAGACACATCGGAACTTAAAGGTTCTGTTAGATACACACTCAAAACGAGGGAGCTGGAATAAGGGGGAAGGGAAATTAGGCCCACGAAAGTTCCAGGGAGGAAGAGCCCGAATAGCAAAGGAAGACTTCTGTGTAGGTGGGAGTGAACATACGGTTGATACAACCTCTTTGCTGGGAACCTTTTGGCTATGTTATAAATCCGCAGAGGAGATCTCAGAGCTGAGTTGGGTGTCTGAGACTGGCCTTTGGGCCCCATGGTAAATCTCAGCTGGGTTTCTCTTCCTGCCAAGGGCCCCATTGTCTGAATAAATTCGACTTCCTGGGAGTTCTCCTGAGCTTTCGGACCCCTGTGGTACTTTTTCTCCCCACACTGCCATTTTTTTTTTTTTTTTTTTTTTTTGCTGGGCTGGGGGTTGACGGCCCACACCAAATCATATTCTGTCCTGCCTGGCCAGCTTTATTACTCGGCCACCATCAATCTTGCCCCTAACGCGACATTTGTTTATGACCTGGTGGGAAGGGCTAATGGCTTCATGAACCAGCCACGAAATGAGTGGAAAGGAGTCTAAAAAGAAGGCCCTGAAGCACCAGGCAGAACTGGGGGCTCAACAGCAAATGGACACCCCCCCCCATCATGGCAACCTAGGATACAGGGGGAGGGGGGAGGGAAACTGTCACTCCAAATGCCTAGAGAATACTGGTGGGCATGACAGAGGCCTGGATAGAAATGGTTGCTTTTTGCTCCTCCTGGGCAGTGTGGCCAGGTGGCCTGAACCCGCAGAGAGTTTGGGGTTCATTAGAAATAAAACCAATGGCCCTCCACCTTAAAAACAGCCTCCTCTGCCTTCCCCAAGCAGACAGGGTGGGAGAAAGCCCCGGTCCTTTCCTCACCTATCAAAGTTACAGGGAGCAAATGGATTCTAAGGCACTCTTGTTTCCTGACCCTTGTTTCTGACCCAGCAGGAAACAGCCAAGAGCATAAGGCCACCAGGACAATTGAGCCTTATTCTTCTGCAAACATCGATTATTAATGACACAAATTGCGTGGAATGATAAATTATAAAATGCATGCTTGTTTGCTTGCAGCCTGGTGAAAAGGCCGGCTAACTGCATAACCCCGGAGAACAGCACGCGTTCCTACCACACGTGCAATATGCCAAATGCGAGATTTTATATGGCATATAACATGCTGGTATTGGTGTGCTCACGGTATAGATTGCTAAGAAAATAAATGTGCCCCACTTCTACATACAGGACAAAATACTTATTCTCCTAAAGCTTTCGATCGAGGCAATTTACAAAATTAGCCGATTTCCCACTCCAGTCCAGCCTGCCATCAGCAGGCTAATTTCACAATGAACTGGCTATCAGTTAAAATATCAAGTTTTTCTTAGAATGTCTTACAGAAAAATTATCCTTATTGTTAAAAAAAAAGTACAACTCAAACATGCAAACCATTATGAAATAAGTAACTCCAGGTTAAATAGGGTTGGCAGGAATTGGTTTTCCTTAAATTGGATAGGAGAATCCCAAAGCAAATGTACTGATAATAGAAAACATTACACATAGGTGGTTTAAAAAAAAATCAGCATATTGAGTAGCTCTTCCCTCCTTCCACTCAAAACATAACTTCTAAACTATTTCTTAGGCAACTCGTGCAGGAATAATTACTTTATATATGTATAACACAAACACCTTCCTAGACACATACGCCTTCCATGCCTGATTTTTCAAACTTTCAAATCGAAGAACTAGCTAGGGAGCTCTCCTCTGGCATGCATGGAAACCCTCCCAGACGCTGCGGCGAGGGGCTCCCCGCGGGCCGCACAAGTCACAACACCCGACTCAAACCGGGTTTCGTCTCCAGCCCCAGAGGGTGGAGGGCAAAGGGCGCCCGCAGCCCACTCCCGAAAAGGCCGGTGGCTAGGAACCCGCGGGTTTTCTCCTTGCCACAGTCCCGCTGGCAGCGGGTTCCTGCGCAGGCTGCAAGCGCTCCGGGGCGTGCGGGGTGCCGCTGACCCACAGGGCGCCCCTAGAAGCAGCGCGGTCCCACTGGGAGCCCACTGCTCACCCCAGGGCCGGGCGGGACCTAGGCCCCGGGCTGTCTGCGGCCCGGGCGACCTCAGGGCCGCAAAGCCAAGGCCGGAGGAGTCGCTGAGGGTCGCTGGCACGTGGACCCCGAGCACGCCGAGCCCGCCGCGCGCCCCCAGGTCTCTCGCGTCCCTTAGGCCGAGCGACTCCCCGCATGGACACTGCCGGGCGATGTGCGGCCTCTGCAAACCGGCCACACACTCCGCGCGAGGACGCAGCCCTGCGGTGGAGGCCGCCCGGGGCCCCAGCGCTGGCCGGGCCGAGGCGGGCGGACTGGGGGCCGGGGCGGGTGCAGGGTGGTGTTGCAAATGCGCGGCGGCTGGGGTCCCCGCGCTGGCCGAGGCTGCGGGGCGCGCTGTCACCCGCGAGCAAGGAAGTCGCTCTGACCTTTCCACCCCGGCCGAGCTCCTAAACACACGTGCGTCTTCAAAAACAAAGGCGGCGATCGGGAAGGAAATGGGAGTACCGTGGAGCCGGGCAGCGCCTGGCAGAGTCGCGGGGTGAGGCGGGGAGCGGCCTCCTCTGCGGTTGCCCCGGGGCGCCGCAGCCGGGGGCCCCCAGGCGCTCGTCCCGGCTCAGCGTTCACACGCGCCTCCTCTTCGCCACCTTCCGCTCGCGCGGTCTTCCCGGCATCCCGACCCAACCTGTGATTAACCCATCAAACCGAACAGAGGTCTCCTTTGACTCTATTTTCGCCCCAAACAACTTATTTCGGGAGGAGGCCGCAGAGGCGAGAGCGGGAATCCGGGGAGGGAGGCGGCGGGGCGGGGGCGGGCGTGGGAGGAGGAAGGAGCTCCAAACGCAAACAGAAGCCGGGCCCGGGGCCGCAGCGCGTAATTACAGCTAATTAGCTGGAGAGCCTTCCCTTCGGAGAGCAGCGTCCTGGAGACCGGCGGCGTCGGATCCCGACGCCACTCGGAAGGACGGGGCGGTGGACAGGCGCCGCAGCTGGAAAGCCAGCGGTGGGCCGCCCCCCACTCCAAAGAGTTCAATCAGACAATTCCAGAACTGTACAGTCTCCAAGCTGCCCAGCCTCGGAGTCGTCCCACCCGTCCGAGGGGACAGGGCCGTGGGTCACCTGCTGCCGCTCCCTGTCGGGCCTAGACAACCCAGCTACAGACACCAAAACCCTTTGTCTGCAAATCCAGGCTCCACGCTCGGCTCCCCAAAGTGGAACTGTGCACCAACTTCACGGGACTTGTCGGTGGACCCTGCCTTCCACCCCCTCCCCACCCCATGCCCAAAAAAGGGGTCAACCAAGGAAGCTCCAAACAGCCCCAGGACCTAGGGCTGCAGACGTCCACGCGAAGATTGCAACGCAGCAGCGAGGCAGCCCGAGCCAGCCTGACCCGGGGAGACACCGCGCCAGGACCGCCGCGATCTTCTCCGGCTATTGGGTTACGGCTCTGGGGGAGGGGACCGAGCGAATCAGAGGCCACGTAAAGCAGGGTGTTTTTTTTTTTTTTTGACTGAAATTAGAGTGTATTTATTTGCAGCAATCCTTTAACAATGATCAAATTTTGACAACAAGCAACAGCAATTACTGCTTAAGTGTTGCCTCTAGATAGGAGCGGCAGATAGGAAACTGCATTATCTCGAAAGCAAACTGAAAGGCCCCGAATGTGTGTAATCAAATCGCCATCTCCCCAAAGTCTGATTGACAGGGCAGATCACCCTAAGATAATGAATTTATTACATTTCCTGGGTTATTTACAAAAGGGGGGAGGAGGGCCAGTCCGGATTGCCCCCTAGGTTTAACTGTAAATTAAAAAGAAAAATTGGTTTGAAAAGAAAACACTCTACACTAAAACGTGCTGCCCTTCTCTCCTTCCTTCTCGTTATTGCTTTAAATCTGTTTCAAAAATAATTGTTCTACAAACATATCTTCTAAAATAGTTTCCCAAAGATTAAATATCCCTTTCCAACCCACAGTATATTTGTTTTTTTAAAAAACAACCCTTCTATGTAATATACGAAGGGCTGTAAATGTGGATGAGTTATATACATACATTTAAAAAACAGTTTATTTTTCCTACTATAAAGGACTGAAATTAATAGGAAAAAACCTATTCAGCATCCAACTGGCTGGGATGTATAATATGTATTGCAATTTTGTATAGGATGCACAAGCCAAATATCCATCTGTGTATATCTTCAGGCACATTTACATGTCTTTACACACAGGTATCACTGTGGTAAGACTGCTGCTGATTCATGGGCATAAAATTTCCAAATCATGTTCTGTCATTACAGAGAAAAAAAGTATTTGTTTATATGCCAACTCAGATCTGTTTAGGAAATTATCTTTTTACTAGACACAAAGCAAGGTGACTATATAGTACATTTTGCAGGAAGTGCTGCAGGAAAAAAAATCTATACAAAGATGTTTAGCAAAATTTGACCTGGACTCTCCATTTTTTTTCAGAGATTTGGGTGGAGAACAGGTAACTCCTAGTGTCTTATAGCTGAACTTTTTTTTATATTAAAGCTGTATTAAAGTATCCAGACATATAGGTCTCATTCAAACTGAATGGCAATTTATTAATAAACAAACAATGAATATGTTCAACAAAAAGAAAGGAAAGATGATAGAATAAGATGAATACAGTTTCCCTTTTTATAATGAGGAGAAAAAAAAGCACAATTTAAAGTTTCAGGCAATTTAACGTCAGGTTTTGGAAACACTTTCTGGCGTTTGGTCCTCGACATCCAACTACAAATTAAAAATAAATTACTATGTTGCAATTTACATTTTAAAACAAGTCCATGAATAAAAAGAAAGCGATTTTCATATACGGGGGACTTCCCCCCCTCCTTTCAACATAGGATAAAATAATATCTTACAGGTGAGAGGCGAGGGAGAAGGCAGGGGAAGGGAGAGAAGAGGGGCAGGAAAGCGAGGCTCTGAAAAGCAAGAAGAAACTTACGTGTTATCTGGTGTAACACTGTCCTTTAATAAACCAAGATTTTGCTGTCTCTGTACAAAATAGTTTACGGTTTTGTTTATTTAGGTAAGGCAAAGTAGAGGTGGCTCTGAATTAATCTTTTAAGAAAATAGAGTTTTCTTTGAGCTGTGCTGGTGAGCTGAATTTTGGGAGGGATTCTGTTCGCTGGTGTGGTGAGTATTTCTCGTATTTTAAATTGGATCTTTTTTAGTTTCGATTTTGCATCGATGGATTCTTTCGGCTGTTTCTGCTCTGGGGTTCCATTTAGTTCTGTTTGGAGGGTGCCGGGACCGGGGAGGGGGGGTCAAAACTTGCTACAGTCATAGACGAAAGCCCCGGACGTGCGGTACAGAGACTGGCTGGTAGGAAAGGCCATCTGACAGCTACTATTCCCGTTCACCGGAGAGTTGTTCAAGCCGATCCGCTGTGACTCGAACATCTCCCGAACAGAGTGGAAGTTCTGCTGCTGGCCCGGGTAGCCCGCGGCGGCCGCTGCCGCCGCCGCGCTCGCCAAGTGGCCCAGGTCTCCGCTGGCCTGGTTCAGGTACCACGAGGTGAGCCGGCCTTGGTGGGCCGCAGGGTGGTGGCCGGCCTCCTGGCCGCCCCCGCCGTGACTCAGGGACGACGAGCTGCTGCTGGTGACCGGAGGCAGCGAGTAGTCGGGCAGGGGGTCGTCCACGGCGGAGCCGCCCGCGCCCCCGGGCGCGCCCTGCAAGTGGCCGCCACGCTCGCCGGCCGCGTACAGGCTCATGGCCTGCAGGTTGCAGTGGTAGGTCCCCGCGCCCCCCGCGCCCCCGGCGCCGCCGCCCCCGCCGCCGCCGCCGCCGCCGGAGCTGCCCGCGCTGGAGCTCTGGCTGCAGGGGGAGCTGTAGAGGGAGCTCTGGCCCGGCGAGTAGGCGCCGAGCGCCAGCGGGGGTGCGATGCCCGCGCGCGAGGACGCGGCGGCCGAGGCCAGCAGGCCGGAGCCCAGCTCCGCGGCCGCGCCCTGCGGCGACCCCCGCAGCGACGTCATGATGTTGTCCACGCTGAAGCCCTGGCTGTGGTGCGGCGGCGGCGGCGGCGCGGGCTGCGCGGGCGGCGGCGCGGGCTCCGCACCGTCCAGGCTCAGCGGCCGCGCCGACGGCAGGCTGCCCGGGGGGCTGCTCCCGCTGGACAGGCTGCTGCTGCTGCTGTCGGGGCTCTCGATTTTGGGCACCGCGGCGGCGCTGCCGCTGCCCAGGGCGGCGGCCGGGGACAGGGGCTGGGGCGGCGAGGGGCACGTACCGTTCTCGGTCTTGATGTCCTGGATGCGCACCGGCGGCGGCTGCGGGCCGGGCGCGGCGCCGTCGGCCTGCTCGGGAGGCGCGGGCGCGGGCTGGCGGCCGGCCGGCGGCGGCGGCGGCTCCTTGAGGTGCAGCCGGTCCTTCTCCTCCTTATCCTTCACCGCGTCCTTCTTCTTGAAGCGCCGCCGCCGCCGCAGGAAGCTGCCGTTCTCGAACATGTTGTAGGAGTCCGGGTCCAGCGTCCAGTAGCTGCCCTTGCCCGGCTTCTTGTCGTCGCGGGGCACCTTCACGAAGCACTCGTTGAGCGAGAGGTTGTGGCGGATGCTGTTCTGCCAGCCCTGCTTATTGTCCCGGTAGAAGGGGAAGCGGTCCATGATGAACTGGTAGATGCCGTTCAGGGTGATCTTCTTGTCGGGCGCGTTCTGGATAGCCATGGTGATGAGCGCGATGTAGCTGTAGGGCGGCTTCACCATGTCCTTGGGCTGCGGCTGCGGCGTGTAGGGCCCGTAGGCGCGGGCCATGCCGCCCGGGTACTGCTCGGCGTGCGCCGGGTGCGAGTACACGCTCATGGGGGCCGGCATGGCGGTGTAGCCGCCCCCGGCCGCCGCCGCCGCCGCGCGGTAGTAGCTCTGCTCGCCGCCGAGGTAGGGCACCACTCCCAGGGAGTTGGGGCTGGACACGGAGTAGCGCGCCTGCATGGCCCCGGCTCGCCGCCGCCGCCCCGCGCCGCCCGCCGCCCCCCACCCTCGCTCGGGCCGGGCCGCGCCGCGCCGGCCGCCGCGTCCGAGTCGAGTCCGAGTCCGAGTCCGAGTCCGGGCCCCGCCGCGCTGCGCCTGGCCCGTCCGCCGCCTCCGGGCGCCGCCGGCCTCTCCCTGCGCTCGCTCGGCTTCCCGGGGCGCCTCCGGACACCTCGCCACCCGCGAGGGAGGCTCGCTCGCTGCAAGCGGAGAGGGCCGGGCGAGGACGCAGCACCGCGCCTTGGAGAAACTCGCGCAGCAACTCCCAGCCGCCGACGGAAAAAAAGAGCCAAAAATAAAAAAAAAAAAAAAACAAGAAGGCGCCCTTCTCGCCACACTGCCTGCGCCTTCCAGGAGAGTCTGCCCCGAGCTGCGGCGAAGGCGGCCAAATACCCAGGGGCGGGGGGGCAGCGCGCCGGCCGCCTTCCCGGGCCCCGCGTCACCTTTTTTCAGCCTCTCGCGCGCCGGCCGCTTAAGGAAGCATTGGGAAAACTTCTGAACTTTTGAGCATCCGTCACCCAGGCGAGGACTTTTTTACGCAGTTACATTTTTTTTTCCGGGCAGCGGAGCCCCGCCCCGCTCCCGCGGCGGCAGCCAATGGGAAGCGAGAACCGCCTCTGAATGAGCCGGAGGCCGAGCCCGGCCGGCCCGAGGACCGCGGGGCTGACCACACGCGCGCCGGCCGCCCGGGACCCGCGCCCGCGCCCCTGCCCGCGCTCCCCGAGCCCGCCGTCGGTGCGCCCCCGGGGCCCATGGCTCACCGACTGTCCCCGGAACTGCCCGGCACTCCCGGCCATCCGCGCGGTGTCCTATTGTAGCCAGGCTTCCTGGGTCCTCTGGGCCCCACGCAGACCCTTCCTCCGTCCTCTGCTCCCAGGGGTCCCCGGGTCCTGCAGCGCCGCCGCCTCCCCGTGGCTCGCTCCCGTTCCTTCTTGGATCTGGCTGGCTCCAGCGCCGGGCTTTTCCGGGTCTGCTCACCTTTCCTTTCCCCCCTCGCACTCCCTCCAGTCGCCACTCGCCAGCCGTTCACCGCTGTCCCTAGTTCCCCCCGCCCCCACCTGGAGGTTCTCCCGTCCTGAACTCGGATACAAAGGGCACTATTTTTGAGGGCCCAGTCACAGCCCATCTGTTTCCAGTGGGGGAAGAAGGCGTTGTCGCCCCACCTCTGCCCCTTCCGTTACCCTTCCCAAGTCGAAACAAGGGGAGGGGATACCGGGCCCAGCCAGGAGCTTCGGACCGTCATACGCCCCATAGACTGCGCCCGTCCCACTGCGGGCCGCCGAGCTCCTCGGCACCCCAGGGCCCTTGGCAGCCCTGGGGTGCAGGTGGCGCGGGCGCAGGAGCCCCATGGCTTCCCCGCATTCTCCTGCTGGCCGGCTGGGGAATGCCCCCCCCCCCCGCCAACGGCGCACCGCGCCCTCCTGTCCTGCCCCGCACGTTTCGGGTCAGGCTGCGGGCTCGGCGACATTAGCAGGTGTGAGAACAAGAAGCAAATAAGTATGTCTAAGAGCTGAACGCTTTCCCAAGCCAATCTGTCCCCACATGCACGGGGCTGACGTCTCTCGGAGATAACGGATGTGTTGGGGTTGGGGGTGGGATGTTCAAACTCACCTGCAGGACTGCTCAAAGATTGGGGGATGAGAACACAGAACGACCCCCGCCTTGTGCGCACGCCTGTGATTTACAGTCTCTGGGTTATTGGGAAGGAAAAGAAAAATGAGAGAAAGAAACGAGCAGGAAAGGGCTGGGCCTCTGCCTGCCGCGCCTGCCGCGCGATTCCGCATTTCAGCAACTTTTTCTGGAGAACAACCCTCCTGGAGACTGGACACTAGGTCCCTTACTAGAAACTCGGGAAATGGCGAGTTTGAAGAGACTGTGAAGAAGTGTGCGCGACGCATTTGACGCCTCCCGTCCCTCCGATTCTGACAATCTTTAACTCGAGGACGTGTTGGGAGCCCCTTTTGACTTCCTGGCTTGAAGCCTGTCTTCTTCACCTTTGCACGAAAATTCTAATTGCAGCTTTGGTCGTTAGATGTCCAGGATGCTAATTTATGTGGCAGGCACAGCTCTGTGTCACTTGAACTTAAATATATGTAGTATTTCAGAATGGACATGAACAGCGAGGGAGGAGGAAGATCTGCTGTTTCTAGAATTCGGGTGTTTTTTATTGAGGGGGGTTGCCTGGACATTCCAAATTCAGAGGCTGTGGCCTCCTGGCCTGCTGTGCTTGGGTCCCTTGAGCCCCCTCTCCCGGGTTGGTGGCAAGGCCAAGCCATTGGTGGGTTGGGAGAAACACCAGATTTTCCAGCGGGAGGGTCTGTAGCTGGTGATTCCTAAAGACACGTACGTGGGGGTTCGGGGAAGCGTCATGAATGTGTGTCCAACTCCTAGCCCTGCACACTGAAGGTCCCCTCAGCTCAGCTCCGTTGGCCCGGGCTTTAGGCAGGAGATCTGACTTCAGCCTGGAGGTCAGTTAGAAAGTGAGTTCCCCAAACACCTTGGCATTTGGTGGATTGGTCTTTTAAACTGCGTTTGCGCTGCTGGCAGTGTGTGGAGGTGAACGCAGCTTTTAGCAACCCATTTGTTTTCTGAAAGTGGGAAATGCCAGCAGCCCGGCTTTGCAATGGGCAGCGAGCTCCCCTACCTCCCCCCACCCCAGTCCACAGTCTGGGGCCTCGGCACCCCGCAGCAGCCTAGCGGGGTGTAAACAGCTTGTTAATGTAAATTGCAAATGGAACAGCAGCGGCGGCGTTCTCAGTTCCCCCGATTTGGGTATAAAAATAGCTGTTGTGAAATTAGTATCTGGCATGCGGGGGGGGGGATGAAATGGAGGGGTGGAGATTTATAAAGATCAACTTTCCACTGGTTTAGCCCTGGATATTCCCCAGGAAGAGATATTTACATCGGTGTTTTTATAAGCTTACTCGGAAGCAAACCTCCAGTAAACGGTTTGATTGTATTTCAAGCACTTATTATTGTTGTTGTGCTGGTGTTGTTTGAACAGTAAGACGCAGGCATGAAGTCTTTGGGGGAACAGGTTAAAGTTTTATTTTCAGGTTAAAATATTTGATGCCCCCTTTCCGCTGCTCCTGGGATAGTTCAGACATCAGTCTTCCCTACACCCCTTGACTCAATCGCAGAAATGCCCCTGCAGGACCCCTCTGCCTTCTTTTCTGACACCTCGAGCACTTGAAGCCTGAAGGCCCCGCAGGCGACAGGGGTAATGGATGTTTGGTGAAACCCTCGCCCGGCGTACCCCGCCTCTCAGTCCCTTCCCTGACCCGCCAGGCGGGGTTACAATTCTCGGGGCCCACCGAAGGGTTCTTAGCAATGAGGAGGGGGCGTGACGTCATCGCAATGTTTAAAACAAGTCCCCTCCGGGCCCCTCCTGTGCAAAAGCACCAGGAAGCGGGATGTGGCCAGCCCTCCCGGAAATGCCCGGATTGGGGACGTGGTGTGTGGGGGTGGGGGGGCCCCCCGAAAGGACTTTGTTCCTAAAGCGGATCACCAGGGGCTAGAAGGAGCTCTTTTTCCTTTTTCAAATAAAGTACCGGGTGTATGGGGGCTGGGCAGGGGCCCTGGAGTGTAGAAAATTACTCCCAAGGTGCATGAGCTTGGCCCACGCTGCGTAGACAGACTGTCCCCTCCCTCGGCCCAGGCAGCCTTGTCGCCCCAGTGAGTGCTCAAGCCCCGTCTCCGCGCGTTTTCGGGCTTCTCCAAAACATTGGCTCTGCGTTCAGCCCTTGAAGCCCTTCCGCCTGGGGGCTGGGACGCCCGCGTGCCGGCCCCAGGGGCCCCGCCAGGCCCAAGAGCCGCGAGACCCGGGAGAGGCAGGCCGAGAAGACCGGGGAAGGGGCTTCTCCCACGCAGCGCGGAGCAGGGATTCCTGGGGCCTCCGCGCCGCAGGAGGAAGGCTGCACGTGCGCAGCCTCTCCCCCTTGGCGGTGTAGAAACGAGGTGGAAGAGTTAGACAATTATGCCTACACCGAGATGGGAAAACTTCCCATTGGGCTGCCATCACAAACCGGGCAAAGACCATTTGGTGGTGGTGGTGGGGGGTGTCTTTGAACTATTTAGGTAG
Source organism: Glis glis (assembly GCA_004027185.1). NCBI lineage: Eukaryota > Metazoa > Chordata > Mammalia > Rodentia > Gliridae > Glis > Glis glis. The sequence continues at coordinate 66,595 of PVJS01000695.1, read as the reverse complement.
CTGTCTCGGTTCTCCACTTGGCCCCGTTGGCGCAGACCAGAAGCCCAGAGGTAGGGGAGGATGTCTTGGTATCAATACCCGTTATTCGTTATCAAACCATCGGCTTGGCAGGTAGCGATTGTCCTCGGCGCGACTTTTCCGCGGAGAAAAGAGGAGGCGACCATACGTCGGGGTGGCCGCGACTGGGGGCGGATCGACTTCTTCCATCTCTCTTAGTTGGGGCATTGGCGGAGTCAAGGTTTGGTTCACGCAGCCCCTCTAACTCAGCTCCTCCTTAAGTAGAAAAACAATTCCTACAATATAAACGAAAAGAGCGTTTGGTTTTCGATGGTTTCCAAAGCAGCGATGCGTGCTTAACGCGTTGTCTACATGATTGAGTTAATTGGAAAGTTGCCTTCTTTAGAGGCGGCCCCTCTACAGGAAGTGTATATGATCGGGTAATTTAATGTCACCCCGAGTCCCCAAAACGGGCGGTCCCCCTATATACACGCGAGAGAGCCAGCCGACACCTGCTTATCCCCCCCTCGGGTGGACCCGCTTGTCGCTTCTCTTCAGTAAAGTCCGTCTCCGACCGCAGTTTGGGGCTCCGGGCTGGGGCGAACCGTAAAAGGAGGTCATAAGTCATAAGGGAAATAAATCTTTAACTTTGGTGCCTGGCCACTAAAGATTCAGGGCTTTGTCGAGGCAGAGGTAGATGGAGCGCGAAGCTGTCAACTTCATACAAAAACAGGATTAGAATAAAATGTGTAAAGGGGCGGAAAGGACCAGCTGTTTGCGCGTGTGTACGCGTACGCCTCGGTTTTGCCCCATTCCGGTCCCCAGCAGACCCGTGGCGGCGGCAGCACTTCAGGAGCTGGAGGGCAGAGGCCCCGCCATCGGGTGCACGCCCACGAATGGCCGGCGGGCCCCCAGGCCCCGGGGCCAGCACCGCCCGAGCCTGCGGGGTGCGTGCGGGCGCTGGCCGTCGGGGGATGGCGGGGTGAAGGCGCCTTCCCCGGGCTGGAGCTGGAAGCGCGCTCCAGCACCGATGCGCCTCGGCAGTGGGTGTTGGAGGAAAAGCTTAGATCCAGCGGACCGACCCAAGACGGTTCCGGAACCGCAGGCGGGCTGAAGTCGGCTGCACCTTGCAGACGGAGAGCTCTTCCCGGGTCACCGGCCTCGCGCTGCGGCGGACCCAGGCATCGGAGTTGCGCGAACCTTTCTGTTCTGCCCCCAGAGGGCTCCGTTTGCAAAGCCCGAGCTTCGGCGCCCTCGGCCCCTCGGCGTGCCCGGTCCCCCTGAGCTCTGGGGCGCTCCTGCCCAGGCCCCTCGCCCCGGCCCGGGGTGTTCCACCGCGCGGGCGAATGGCTGGGCCTGGGGTGCTCCAGGGGCATTCGGCCTCGCACGCCGCACCTTGTGGGGAGCGGTTGGGGACCTTAGGCCGGAGCCGGGTGTTTGCACCTCTCAAGACAGGGCCAAAGCCAGCATCTGGCGGGGTGCAACAGGCCAGCTCCGAGCGCCTGCAGGGCGACGCCATCCCGGGCGGTCTGCGGCTGCAAGCGGAGGCTCAGAGCCCCATCCGCCCTATATAGGCTTTCCACCTCTTCCCCGCGAGCGCAGGCAGAAAAATCGGGAAGCCGCGGAAGCCCCTCGGCCGCTGGGCAGACCCGGGCTGGGGGCGCAGGTCTGGAGCCTCGGTAGCTTGGGCCCGCCCGGCGCTCCAGGTCGTCCCTCGGCCCTGCGCGTGCTCTGAGCGCCCCCTGCCGTCCGCGGCCGCACCTCCGCCGCGCCTCTGCGGCCGCCAGGGCTCCACCCCTGCAGGAGCCTCCCCCGGGATGCGGGTCTTGGGAAAGACCCTGGCGCCCGAGTGGGACCTGGTAGGGTCTGGCCCCTTGGTTTGCACCCGGCAACTCTCATCTCCCCCACGGACCCCGAGAGACTAATCCCATCGGAGAGAACATCTCAGACTCCCAGGCAGAGACCAGGGACATTTTTGTTCCTGGAGCAAGAGGTGGCTTGGGATTGGGAGTCTCCGCCACCAGCTACACATTCCTTCCAGGAGGCCCCCTTTTAATTGATGCACACGTTACAGAAAAAGCAAGGCCGCTTCATCAAGTGAATTACATTCTGGGAGATGCCAAGGAATGCATTTACTGGCAGCCAGGTCTGCCAATAAAAGTTGCAAATGAAGACTGCCGGTTTCCAGGAAAATGTACTTCTGTTTTTTAACCACTCCTTCGCCTTAATTACCCAAAACCGAACCTCCAAAGAACTGGTTTAGAGAACAGGACTAGTGAGCATGGGTGATGGTGGCTGCTAGTGAGGTCTCACACCCCCACTCGCATTTACACACCCCGAAGGAAGAAGTCACGGTGTGAGAACCGACTGTGCACACCTACAGCTGTACCCACGGAGAGACGCGCCAGTATTTACATACACGGCAGACAGAGACGCAGCTCAGCGCTGGCACGCAGGGAGGTATGCATTCGGATTAGTACTGTTGAGTTTGGAAGTGAAGCTCTAAGAAAAGACAAACTACAGCAAATAGGGAGGCAAATGTTCACAGAATATTAAACAAGTAAACATATGTAAGGAAAGGAGGTACTTTATAGTATTTAGCTATGGTTGCCGGTGTGTGTGTGTGTGTGTGTGTGTGTGTGTGTGTGTGTATGTGTTTACACCAATAGTCAACTAGGGTTACACTACAAAATAAAACAGCAGTAATCCAGAATTGACTCCTTCCTTCCTTCCTTCTTTCCTTCCTTCCTCTTTGTAGTGCTGGGGATTGAACCCAGGGCCTTGCACATGCATACCACTGAACTACATCCCAGCCCTCCAGAATTTACTTTTACCAAAGTTCCCCTTTTGCTGGAGGTCACAAAGATCCCAGCTGGGATTAGAAAACCTCTCCACTCAATACCTGGGGAAGCTTGTTTTCCTCCGCACATGAATGCTAGTGAAAGGTGAATTTGATCTGATGTTTCTCTATTCTTAAGCACAGACACTAATAACCACAATGGTAAGGATACATAACATGCTCGATTATAAATGATCATTCCACTTAATCCTCTCAAGGTCCCTGGCATGGATGCTGTTATCTGCATCTTACATCTGAAAAAAAGGGAAGGTTGGGCGTGTGGGGAGGGAAATAGACCAAGTTGTGTGCATCAAGAAACGTATGTGGTGGTGCACGCCTGTAATCCCAGTAATTGGGAGGCTGAGGCAGAAGGATCACAGATTCAAGGCCAGCCCTCAGTAACTTAGTGAGATCCTGTCTCGAAATAAAAGATAAAATGGGTCTGGGGATGCAGCTCAGAGGTAGAACGCCCCTGGGTTCAATCCCCAATTACACACACACACACACACACACACACACACACACACACACGAATATATTACTATGAATCTCACTATGATGTACAATTATAATGCACCAATAAAAGATTGATTTTAAAAAGTATAGCCAGGTGTGGTGACACAAACCTCTAATCCCAGTACTTGGGAGACTGAGACAGAAAGATCACAGGTTCGAGGCCAGTGTGCTGTAACTTAGCAAGACCCTGTTTCAAAATAAAAAAAAAATAGGTTTGGGGGTGTAGCTCAAAGGTAGAAGACTCCTGGGTTCAATCTCTAGTACCCCCCACACACATATAAAAAAGGGAAGCTTAGAATAAATAACCCGTCCAAGGACACACAACCCTCACTATTTTACTTTGCTGAATTTTATCAGATCTAAGATGTCAGTTATACTAAGGTATATCTTTTATGTACCACTAAGAGGAAAAACTGAAAGTACTAACCATCATCAGTGTCACGTTTCACCTGTTTCAGATGTTAAAATGTAAAAAAAAATGTGCATTTCAGATCAATGACACATTTACTAATCCATTTACTCAACAAATATACGGGGGCCTTTTCTGTGTCTGACATTAGTCTAACAGCTGGGCATATACCAGGATACTCTTTATGAACATCTATGCAAAGGTTCATACTAATAACTATGGAAAGAATGTTTATGCACATCAATTCCTGATCTACTACACATGTATAAATACATTGGACTGGCATGAGGATGGTGTATCTGCACACTCATAAATGATTCCAGAGACACTCACCCAGGCGCAGGAGATGGTATGTGCACAGAATAATGCTATATATTTGGGCATGAATATTCTACATAGAGGAATAAAGGACCTGCCGGCTCTTGCAGTCTCTGTCTTCTTGGATCCCATCTAGTCTCTCCTCTCCTGGTTTCTCCTCCATTTCATTTCCTCAAGAAAGATTCTCCAGGAATAACAATAAATGAAGGAGAGACGATCTTTCTTCCCTTTCCCTCCGCAGTGGCCCTGTCTTTACCCGCAACTCTACCTCCTACTTTCAGAGTCTCCAACTGGGACCTTGCAAGGTAGGAAAGCTTAGGACCAGTGAGGGAACAGGGGTGTCCCTCCTGGTCACCATCACAAAATTCCGGCAATAGAGGCTGGGGGAGAAATGGGGCTCCCAAAGGTGGGTTTCAAACTGTGGCTAACCTCCAGGACCCTTTGCTGGGACTGTTTGGAACTCATCAGAGTCGGACCCTTGGGGTCACAGGGAGGGAAGGTGAGGCTCAGAGAACAGAAATGGCCCAAGATGGGGCAAGACTCCTAGCTGGGACTGGCCAAGTCTATTTCCTCCGGATTATCACCCTGGCTCCTTGGCCTTAAAGTCCACCAACCCCCTGGTGTGTGATGTTTGTGGGGGCCTTTGGCCGGACGGGCCTGGGCTAGGGTGGGTGGGGATTAGGGTGGGGGTAGGAGCAGAGAAGAAGAGAGAGGTAGGCAGGAGGGAAGATGAGCCAAAGGCTGCAGGGCCTTGTTTCCCTTCCCAGGATTTCCTTCTCTGCCCAGGTGGGGCTTGGTCTGGGTCTACAAGATTGATGCAAAGGATAAAAATGGGGGGTGAGAGCACCCTAAAACATTGGCCAGGTCTGGGGTGCAACACACCACCCATGTAGACATGCTTGGCCACCAGTGGACCAGCAGGACACTTTCCCAGGGGATAGGGCAGCTTTGAGGGTCTGGTAGCTCCACAGAGATGCTCAAGGGCCACAGAAAAGCTGGTGAGCCCCAGCCCTGGCAGGGGACTGTCCCCTGTGCTGGTGGAGAATACAGGCATGAGTTCTGAGGCCAGACTCCCAGGGGACACAGTGGGACTGTCCTGCTTCTCTTTAGGATCAGCCAGGTTGGGCGTCTGGCCTGCTTTTGTGTCCCCCCAGCATGGAAGAAGGTCCTTTTCCAGGCTGCCACAGAGTTCACAGAGGCGGGCACACGTAATCCTGAGCGGGGCCTGTGTTTAGTCTACCTCGCTGACGTCCTTCCTGAGCAGATGGAAGAGGAAACGATTCTCTTAGCCTTTTTTTTTTTTTTTTTTTTTTTTGCCTTCACAGCACCCAGGCCCATCCATCATCTTCTCACCTGGGATGGCAAGCATCGATTGCCTGACTATTGGGGTGCAGAGAGTCCGGGCTGGGTCCCAGGGAATGTGTGCTTTTTCTTTGGCACAGAACTTTACATTATTGGGTATCCCTATGATGAAATGGGTTTCAGATTAGATAAGGTTAAATTATACTTTTATAAGGTGCCAAGGTGGCCCACGAGACAAATTCCTTTGATTTGCCAGAGCATGCACGTAGAATCATTGTCTTTATGTAGTTATCTATCTTCCCCCAATAGACAACATCTAGACACACCGGGACTTCATAGGGAGAGGACCCCGTGTGGCTCAAAGCGGGGACAATTAGTTCCTTTGCAAGAAAGAGCAAAGCTGCTAAGAGTTGCTGACTTCTGGGAATGTGCCCAGCCGGCGAGGCATGACGGTTTTGTTTTTGTGTGTGGTAACTCCACACAGTACCCGGTGCCTTCTTAAGAAATACACCATAGTAGTTTTCATTGTTTGACTTTATGAGTATTTGCTATCAAAGATGATTTGTTAGGCCTATTTGTTTTAGTAAGGAACCCGTCCAAAGGCAGGCGGACGTGTCGCTGGGAAAATGTTTTGGCAGGAGTGGGCGGGGGGAAAACACGTGGGCCCCACCCCCTAACATCAAGGCAAACACATTCGCATATTTTGTTTAATATCAGCCACATTGTCTACTGTCTGCTGGAAGCAGGTTCGTTCTCTAGTAAACATCGCTGCCATCCATGCCAACTGTTTTTTCTGGAATGAGCTCAGGCTCACACAGGCTCATGCCTCCTCGTCGTCCATTTCAGTTTTCAGTTTGTCTCTGAATATTTTACAAGAGAAGTCTGGGCTGGGGGTACAGCTCAGCGCTAAGGCACCTGCCTGGTATGCTAGCATCCTCAGCAGCACAAAAACTAAATAAAATCAGTCCATAGAAAAGTTTAAAAAAGAATTGCAATAACATTTCCTTTTCCTTTTAAATGAAGTTTGGAAAAAATAAAAAGAAAAATAAACCCCAGAAAAACAAACAAACAAACAAACAAAAAACAGCCCTGTATCTTGTATTTCTCCTGAGTTTGGCAAAGTTTGAATTTCCCTAGATGGCGCATTAAATGGCATAAAATAAACAGGGTTTTCTTTACTCTTTTTCCCCCCTTCTAGCTGGTTTGTACATCATTTTTTTTGATGATATCTATATGGCTCTGCCGATTTCCAGGAGATTCAATTATCAGATGGTGTTGACAGTCTGTTGTAAATCTTATAAAAGGAGAATTGTGCTTTATTTTCTGACTGTGCCAGACATTTTCCAAGTAGGTATTTAGAACCCAGAAAGCATCCCAAGGCAGATGAGAGCAGTATTAAATACAGGTCAAGTGCTGGATTCAGAAGTTCTTGGCAGTGCCCCTTTCAAAACACATTTCGCTGATATGCCCAGATCTGCTTTTCCAATATTAGCATAAACTTTCAGTTTTACCCACTAGACAAACAAATATTGTAAGTGTCTACATTTGGGGGAAAACGAAAATGACAGATGCATAATTTGTCCTTTCTCTTAGGGAAAGTTTATGGGATTTTTTTTTTTTGTGTGTGGTACTGGGGATTGAACCCAGGAGCATTCTACCCCTGAGCTACACCCCCAGCCCTATTTTTTTATTCTTTATTTTGAAACAGGGTCTCACTAAGTTGCAGAGGGCCTCACTAAGTAGAGGAGGCTGGCCGAGAACCCGGATCCTCCAGACTCAGCCTCCCAAGTACTGGCATTACAAGCGTGCGCCACCACCTCCAGCAAGATTATGGGATTTTGAATAGTTCTATCTAGTGCATGTCTTGATGGCTTCAATTCACCCTCCCTCACTCTGTCCCACTCCTAGCCACTTAATATTATTTTTTAAATTCTCTCTCTCTCTCTCTCTCTCTCTCTCTCTCTCTCTCTCCCTTCTCATTTGCCACGAACTAGGTAGCTTTCCTCTACCACATCCTGCCACCATGATGCCTTGGAGCCAGCCAACCATGGACTGAACCTCTAAAATCATGAGCCCAAATAAACTTTTCCTCCTTTAATAAAAAAAACAAAAAGTAAAAAAACTCAAAGTTAGGTAGATGTGGAGGGATGGGAGGAGAGAAGGGAGGGGGGTAGGAAAAGAGCTCAAATGTATATAAGCGTCAATGCGTACCCTATGAATATGAACAATTTTTGTATTTTGATGAATCAGTTACAAAATCAATTGAGTTAAAAAAGAGGTCCACTTTTTTTTTAATGCAACTTGTAATGAGTCTTTTATTGACGACACATTTTCTTAACAATGCGTAATGACTGCGGTTATTAACTTTCTCATATTTTGAAGGGCTTATAAATGATCACCTGGGGCAACAAGTCTGAAAGGGGTATTGAGGGGAGTCCCCCTGCTCTGTGTCCCTGGCTGGTGATTCCATCTGGAATCCCCCCCCCCACACTTAGGCAGAAGGCCCTAGCGCTGTGAACAGGGAGATATAGGGTCATTCCTCTGTATTTGCTGGATTTTTTTGGGGTGGTGGGGGGGTTATTGTTAAAGCTTGCCTCCTCTTCCCCACCCCCTTTCTCTCTTTGTGGTGCTGGGGGTTGAACCCTGGGCTTATACTCTATCACTGAACCACACCTCCAGCCCCTTCTTCCTTTTTTGTTTTTTATTTGTGTGTGTATGGTTCTGGGGATGGAACCCAGAGGCATTCAACCTTTGAGTTACACCCCCAGCCCCCCTTTTTTGTTTTGTTTTGTTTTGAAACAGGGTCTCTAGGTTGCTGAGAGTCTTGCTAAGTTGCTAAGGCTGATCTTGAACCTGCGATCCTCTTGTCTCAGCCTCCCAAGTACTGGGATTACAGGTGTGCACCACCACACCCGGCCCCTTTTTCCTTTTTTAAAATATTTATTTATTTATTTGATACTGGAGAATGAACCTAGGAACAGTCTACCTTTGAGCTACACCCCTAGCCCTTTTTAAATTTTTAAAAATATTTCAAAAAGGGTCTCGCTAAATTGCTGCGGTTGGCCTTGAACCTATCATCCTCCAGTCTCAGCCTCCCAGGTACTGGGATTATAGGCGTGCACCTTCATGCCCAGCTGAAGTTCTTCCTTTCCTGGGGAGCAGCCGCCTCGTTTTCTTTGGGAGACAGTGGCTCATCAGAGGGACAGCAGGTCTGTCTCCCTAGCTGCCTCAGAGAACTCTGGGAAAATATTCATCCCTGGCAGAAAGCAGTATGTGTATAAATGTGTGGGAAACTTCCAGGGCCTTCTGATTGCAGCCACTAAGGAGGATAAGGTATGCGGGAGCTGCCTGGGGAGGAAAAGGCCTCACCCTCTCCTGGGTGAGGGGCAGGAGCTCACTGCCCACCTGGCCGGGTGGAGGATGTGCGACAGGTTTGGGCCACGTTTAGCACCACAACTTCATGGCTGGGTCTGCAGGGCCCAGGGCTGGGGCTGCTGCCCTGGCCCCCTCTCTTCAAGAGTGTGGGTGTTCCCCATGAATAGTTTCCATCTCCACGTGGAGCTCTGCGTCTGCCCGCTCCAATTTCTGCCCACATGCAGTATACACCATGAAAGGCCATTTTTCTTTTTGAAGCAGATCCAAAATAATACACATGATGAAGTGCAGGCAGGATGCCGGTGGAAAAAACCAACTTCTCCCAATTATTTCAATGGAACGAAATGGCTGGGCTCTCCAAGTAAAATCTGACGGAGAAATGAAACCTTCCTCTATTTAAGGTCAAGGCATTAGCAGCAAAGGGGGGTCACAGGGGGTTCCGGCTGGCATGCGGGTGGGCATGGTGTTAGGCTGCATGCTGGAAGACCCTGGCGCACCAGGCAGGCACAGGGCCCAGCCTGAGGGGCTTAGCTGTGGCTCAGTTTACCTTTGTCAAAGAAGAGGTTAATATCTGTCTCTCAAAGGTTAAAAGAGAGACTTTCATGAGATGATCCCAGAGGAGAACCTTTGGAATGTCTTTGAAAAGAGAAACTGTAAATACAGGAAATTTAAAAATGGAGGATTATAAATAGTATGAGAGAGAGAGAGAGAGAGAGAGAGAGAGAGAGAGGGAGAGGCAGTTCTCTGAAACTTGAGTTAGCATCACTGTAGTTTAATGGCCACGTTCTACCCTGACAAGCCCAGGTTGACAGGACATATGTGTTCGGGGATTTTGCTTAGACAGGGAACTGCAGTAAAGAGGTCACCAGTGTGGCAGAGAAAGGGGCAGGTGCCAGGGGCCGAAGGAGTACTTGTCTTAGACCACCTGTCTCCACCTCCCTGCTTGTAATGGTTTGTATATAAACCATCTCACTAAGATTTAGGAGGAATGGTATTATAATGTGAAACAAAGGGAGCTTTGAAGCCTGGGAAAACAATCCTTTATATTTTGCAATAGATATTTAGATTCACAAATATACATATACTACTAATATACATGATATCTTAATCCACTCCAGTGTGAGTTAGGGGTTAAAGACCAGTGGAATTTTTTTTTGGAGGGGGACAGTGTTGGGGATCCAACCCAAGGCCTCCCCTATGGTAGGCACTGTACTCTACCACTGAGCTAAACCCCCAGCTCCCAAATTGAGATTTTTAAAAATGGCAACATATTGGAAGCCAGCTGGACATGCATGAATAAAAACATCAACTTCCTGGGATCAAGGAAAAGGAGAATGGTGAGCACGTTGCCAGATGTGGACTGGTAAGCTACCAAGATGATTGATTTGGACCAAAACGGTTAAAAAATGCAAATTGAAAACGATCTTTCGGGTAGTGGAAGGATGCTTCCTTCTGTCAAAACTTTGTTCTGTGGCGTGGTGGTGTCCGTTTCTCGATGACAAAGTAGGAAAAGGAAATTTGGAGAAACATTGGGATTTGAGATGCAAGATCCCAACCAGAGAAGTCTTGCAGAAAATCCCCCAGGAACCAGGCGTGGGAAGAGAAAGGAGCTGGTGTTGGGGGAAGGAGAGGTGTGAATGGCCCTGAGTAATTTGGTGAGAGGAAGAGATAAACAGGGGGCCTGAAGCCCCTGGAAAGGCAAGATGGAATCTTCAGCTACTCCTAACAGAGGGGGGCATTGAGTTTCAAGGAAAGCCCTCTATCTGCCTCAGGTCTGATGTTATCTCACCTGGAAGGAGATACATGGTTTATATAACATTTGCTGATTTACAAAATGAAGGTGCTGCCGAATTAAAGTGAGGACAGAATTGGGGGTGGGGGAACCTCAGGGGCACAAGTATTGATTTCCCCTGTCATTTTGCCAGAATCTTATCTCCTGGGCTGGGTGGCTGGGAAGGGCGGAGGCAGGGGCCCCTGAGCTGTGGAAGAAGAGGGGGCTGGCAGAAAGAGCAGTCTTAGCTGTGGGCTGCTTTTCTGGTTTTTCTGGGCTGGTGTGTGTGTGTGTGTGTGTGTGTGTGTGTGTGTGTGTGTACCTGTGAGCCTCCAGGGCGAATGGCTCTGGCTCGTGCGTGCAGTGGGAGAATTTTCATGAGGACTTGCCTCTTGGCAAGCCAACTAAAGCCAACTACCGGAGCGCTCCTCCGCGCAGTTGCTGGGGAGAAAGAGCCTGTGTTCTGATTCAGTGTCAGTTTTAAACAGAAGGAAGGTTCTGAGAACTAGGGAAGGGAGTGAAGAGTCAGGAAGTTGACAACCAAGATGATTCCTAGTGACCTTTAGCATTTAATAGAAAAGAAGTCATTTAAAAAAAAAAAAGCAAACCCACAACCGGTCTTATTTTAGACATACCAAATGCAATCAGTGGTATTTTATTTGGGCTTACAAATTAGAGACATATTTATTTGTTGCAAATTTAGTTGTTACAGGTTTTCTGTGTTGTATGTTCTTGTGATTCTCAATAAACTGGAACTGGACCTCTCTTTTTTTTTGGTTTTGTTTTGGTTGGTACTGGGGATTGAACTCAGGGGCTTCTACCTCCGAGTTACACCCTCAGACCTACTTTTATTTTTTGTTTTGAAACAGGGTCTCACTGGGTTGCTGAGAGTCTAGCTGCTTTGCTGAGGCTGCCCTCGAACCTGCGATCCTCCAGTCTCAGCCTCCCAAGTACTGGGATTACAGGCATGTGCCACCATGCCCTGCTTGGATCTTGTTTTTTTTTAATATTTATTTATTTATTTATTTATTTATTTATTTATTTATTTATTTTGCGGTACCGGGGATTGAACCCAGGGGCGTTCTGCCTCTGAGCTACACCTCCGGCCCTATTTTTTATACTTTATTTTGAAACAGGGTCTCACAAAGTTGCGGAGGGCCTCACTAAGTAGCTGAGGCTGGCCGTGAACCCGGATCCTCCGGTCTCAGCCTCCCAAGTACTAGGATTACAAGCGTGCGCCACCACGCCCGGCTGGATCTCGGTTTTGAAGACCGAAAGAAAGGAATAAGAACCAGTGGTCTTATTCCTTTCTTAAGTTTATAAGAATTTATTAACAGTTATTTCCAACTTCCCCAACCCCTTTTTCTTTTCTTTTTCCCCTGGAATCCCGGCTGTAGGTAATTTTCAGCAACACAGCCTGCAGCGACTGGGATGGAACTCTGGCGCCATCTAGTGACGAGCAAGGAGAGGCGCACTTGGAAACCTCTGGAGAGACGAGGCCGTTTCGCACCAGCAAGGTGCGATTGTTTGCCAGGTAAAAATCCCCACGCTCTAAGATTAAGTATTTGCAAGATGATACACCGCACGAGCTTTACTTCTGGCCCTTAGAATGATTCCGCCTTATTAGGGAAGAGAGCACAGTTGCATACCATGCTACCCAACTGGGGTCTGCTTTGGTGGACTATTTCCCTATGGTGGGCAAAAAAAAAAAAAAAAAAAAAGTCCCAAAGGAGCCAGGCATGGTGACACATGCCTGTTATCCCAGCACTCGAGAGAGAGGCTGAGAGGAGGATCACAGGCTCCAGGCTAGCCTCGGCAATTTAGTGAGACCCTCACCAACTTAGCGAGACCCTGTTTCAAAATGAAAAAGTAAAATAGGAATAGAATGCCCCTGGGTTCAATCCCCAGTACCACAAGAAAAAAAAAGTCCCAAAGGACCTCGGGTTCCCTTGGTTTGTACTTTAGTCCTCTCCATCTTTAAGTCCCACCGTGCCCAGGAGAGGGTTTAAAACATGCAGGTGGACACAGGGCTCTGCGGGCAGATCTCAGGGCTGTGCTGGGTAAATGTGGGCTCACCTCATTTCCCAAGCTTTAAAGAAGGCCCCCAAAGCCAGCTCTCTCTCTGTTTAATGCAGTGTGGATGTTTGGTGTCAGTGTGGATGGAGAGGCGGGTGGGAGGTGGAGGGTGGAGGGCGGGGAGGAGCAAACCTCTGCTCTTTGTTTTTTGTTTATTTGTTTATTCTGGTGGGGGGGATTGAACCCAGGGGACATTCTGCCTTCCAGCTACTCTCCCAGCCCTTTTCATTTTGAAACAGGCTCTCACTAAGTTGCTGAGGCTGGTCTCAAACCTGCCATCCTCCCGTCTCAGCCTCCCAAGTACTGGGATTACATGTGTGCACCACCATGTCTGGCTTGCTTGAATCTTTCCTTCCTTCCTGCCTTTGTCCCTCCCTCCCTCCTTCTCTCCCTCCTTCCTTCCCTCCCTCCCTCCCTCCCTCCATCCCTCCCTCCTTCCCTCCCTCCTTCCTTACCTCCCTCCCTTCCTACTTCCTTCCTCCCTCGTTTCATATGCTGGGGATGGAACCCAGGGCCTAGTGCTTGCTAGGCAAGCGTTCTCCCATTGAGCTACACCCCGGCTTTCTATTGGAAGGTTCTTGCGATGCCCATTTTGAATTTTAACTCCTAAGTCCTGGAGCTTGCTTCGGTAGTTACATGGTTGGTCAGGATGTTGGCACCAGGGCCTGCACTATTCAGTCATGAAAGCGCTCGCTCATAGGTGACCAGGCTAGGTAGTTTCACAGAGCGACTGGCCCACCCTGGGCTTCCATTGAGGGACCCACTTCCATCACCTTTCTCCCGTAGCCCCGTGGACCCGGGTCAGCATTAAAAGTCCAAATCCCAGGTTAGGGTAAGAGCCAGCGAGGTGAGTCTGCTGCGACCACAGGCCTGGCCGGGGGTCCTGATGAAGGACACAGTCACCTGGCTGAGCTGCCCGGGGATGGGAGGTGGCGGGAACAGGCTCCCGATGGCATCTGCCACCCCGGGGACCTGAGACCTCCTGCAGCTGCTCCCAGCCCAGATATTGCCTGAGTGGAGTTCTATAAAAAGCCTTTATGAGCTGGAGAGAGTGCACAATCTGTTCTGAAGAACATAAAGCTCATTGTTTCCCTCGGCTGTGGGTTCCTCTCGGCACAGTCTATTCTCCATGCTCGCCGCCCTGTCTCGATTCCACGGGCGAATGTTTCATGGGCTTCCAGAAGAAGGCTTTTGGACAACAGAATTCTAGCCCCTTAGGAAGCCCAAGTAGGATTTTCTTTCCTTCCTTAGATCTTTAGAAGGGAATTTCTTTCTTTCTTTTTTCTTTTTAACTTTAAAAAATACTTTTATTGGTAGATTGTAATCATACATCATAGTGAGATTCAAAGAGATGCATTCATCCGTGCACACAGCCCTTGGTGTGTTTCCATCCGGATCCTACCCCGCTACCAGCTCCTCCCTGGACATGTTAGTGAGATGGGCAGCAATACCGTCATATGCAGACACAGCCTTATTTGACCTGTTTCCTTCATCGGTTTTCCTTTTCCCCTCCCCACCTCTCTCCCCCAACCCCCTTCCACTATTCTACAAATCGCTCTCCTCATTGATCTGAAATCCTTTTCGATTCCTATTTTTCTTTCTGGCTTCTACATATGAGAAAAAACATAACAACCCTTGACTTTCCGAGACTGGCTGATCTCAGCATACTCTTCTCTAGTAACCACCCATTTTCCTGCAAATGACATTGAAGGCTAACCCTTGACATGTTTCCTTGTTTTTTTTTTTTTTTGTTTGTTTGTTTTTTTGCAGTGTGGGGATGGAGCCCAGGGCCCCAGGGCCTCAGGCTCACCAGGCTCCCACTGAGCTGCCCTCCAGCCCTCCCCAGCATTTTAGATTCTGTGCAGTTCACCAAGAAACCTGAACATTTATGTTTTAGCCACAAGGGGTTCAGCCCCCCTCACATGGAGACGTTAAATGCAGGCACTTTCTCAGCATTTACCCTTCACCTGGACACCCTTGTGATTTTCAGGGCTCCCCCCGCCCCCCGGCGTCCTAACACGCAGAGCCCTAGCAAGACAGCAAATTTGTCTCCTGCCCTGTTTAAGGGTTCTGGAGGAGACATAAGCAACTGTAAAAGAAAGCTGGTTATCGGGTTAGTGTACACTTGCCAGGGAATTATTAATTTTTATTTATTTATTTTTTTTGTGATCCTGGGGATTGAACCCAGAGCCATTCTACCTCTGAGCTACACCCCCAGCCCTATTGTTTTTTATTTTGGAAACAGGGTCTCACTAAGTTGTGGAGAGCCTTGCTAAGTCGCTGAGGCTGGCTGCAAACCTGCGATCCTCCTGTCTCAGCCTCCCAAGTACTGGGATTACAAGCGTGCACCACCATGCCCGGTGGAATTTCTTTTTTGACCAGTGCCTTCATCTGGCTTTTTTTCCCCCTTAGGACAGCAAAATGAAAATAACTTTATTTTTTTGGTCAACACACACACACACACACACACACACACACACACACACACTTTCACATCTGGAGTCACCCAGGGGAGTCACAGAAACAGCGCAAGGAAGCAGCTCTCAGCTGCTCAGCAGATTCTAGAAACAGCGCCATGAAGCCCCACCAAGCCAGGCAGCACCTCCTCTTCCCACAACCTCATCTCAGGACTTTGCTTTTGTTAAAAACTCCAAAAGAAGGAAGAACAGCCGGCAGTACCAACTCCTTGTTTCTTCTTTCCCAAAGGAAAGTCGTCCCCCTTCTTTGCCCCGGGAGAAACGACCGGGACCGGCTTCCGTTGCCAGCAGCGGGCGAGCGTGGGGACACAGGAGAGGCACTTACCTGGGACTTCCCGGGAAGCAGGACTCCAGGCTCCTCTGTCCCCCCTGAGGCTGCCTCTCTTAGGCAAAAGTGACAGGGTCCTCGCTTCCTTCGGTTTGGCAAAAAAATCTGTACACAAACCGCCAGGTTGGCACAGGTGCCCAGGACGTCCACTGCGTTCGAGGGGTGACTTAGCCTCAGCTGGGCTTCCAGAAAAGTCTCCCCGGGAAGCCAGAGTTCCTCCTCAGACCCCTGAAGCAGAGGAGACTGATTCTGTGTCTGTTTTTCTGGAACCCATGGTGTGTCTGCACAAGCCAAGCAAAAACCCCTTGTGAATTACTTCACTCCTCGCAAACACTCGGCACAGCCTTCAAAACCGCCCAAGGATCTTTTCACCAGTTCAAAGGAAAAATGTGCTATTTCAATCTACAGACGTATCTCTTTAGAGCTGTAGCATTATCACGTCATGTAATATGCATGCTGCACCTGGGGGGCGGGGGGCGTGAACACAAAGGGCTTTTTTTTGGATAGTGTATTTTTCACTAAATATACTTTAAAATCACACTCGGCTGTACTCTCCTAGTCATGGTCTGAGTCTAGAAGCGTGTATATATATACTTTAAAATTGCACAAGATGGATCAATGTTGCTGAGGATTTTTTTGTCAGCGTGGGGTGGGGGAGGAAGGAAGGGAGAAAATGCTAGAAGGAAGTAGAAGTGTAGATTGTGAACTCTTCTTCTTCCTTCAGAACGGGGAATGTGGGTGGCTGTGGAACTCCAAGATGGCTCAGCTACAATGGCTGATAGTGTCCTTGAACTTTGCGGTGGGGACGGAACAGCTCCTTGGTATTCGTGAGTTCTCTTTGAAATCGGTGGAAGTCCTGTGGCCTGGCCCGGCACACAGCTGTGGGTGATATGGCTGAGGATGAGAGCAGATGTTACCTTAATGTGGGTCTCATTAAAGAATGATCTAGATTCTTTACAAGGTGAAGGAATAGTCTATAATGCTGGCAGGCCTTTAGAAGGTTGGTCGACAATTACAGTTGTGCGGCCCTCCCCTCATAACCATGGGGATGTCTCGTAAGACGTTCCAGGGATGCTGGGAACCAGGATAGTACCAGAGATGTTCCAGGGATGCTGGGAACCAGGATAGTACCAAAACCTGCTTAGACTGTATTTTTTCCAGTACTTAAATATAAAGTTTATAAATTAGGCATAGTAGAGCCGGGCGTGGTGGTGCACACTTGTAATCCCAGTACTTGGGAGGCTGAGACAGGAGGATCCGGGTTCGCGGTCAGCCTCAGCTACTTAGTGAGGCCCCCCGCAACTTCGTGAGACCCAGTTTCAAAATAAAGGATAAAAAATAGGGCCGGAGTGTAGCTCAGAGGTAGAACACCCCTGGGTTCAATCCCTGGTACTGCAAAATATATAAATAAATAAATAAATAAATAAGGCATAGTAAGAGATTAACTACAATAACTAATCATAAAATAGAACAATTGTGACAGTACACTGTCAATATCATTT
The DNA here is from genome assembly GCA_004027185.1 of Glis glis. Classification (NCBI taxonomy): domain Eukaryota; kingdom Metazoa; phylum Chordata; class Mammalia; order Rodentia; family Gliridae; genus Glis; species Glis glis. The sequence continues at coordinate 49,685 of PVJS01000695.1, read as the reverse complement.
TTAAAATATAAAAATTATTTAAAACTTATGAACTATTTATTTCTGGAATTTTCCATTTAATATTTTCAGACTGAGGAGGACCGAGGGTAACTGAAATTGTGTAAAGCAAAATCACAGATCCATAGATCGGGGGAACCACTGTATTTGAGCATCATTATTTTATTTTTTTGTACTGAGAATTGAACCCAAGGGCATTCTACCTCTGAACTACACTCCAGCCCTTTTTATTTTTTTATTTTGAAACCAAGTTTCATAAGTCGTTGAGGACCTCTCTAAGTTGCCGAGGCTGTCCTTGAACCTGCGATCCTCCTGTCTCAGCCTTCCAAGAACTGGGATTACAGGCATGCGCCACCACGCCTGGTTGATCGGCATGATTTCTGGGGGGGGATGCTGGGGATTGAACCCAGGGCCTGCCTGCTCAGCATGCGCTGTGCCCCTGAGCCACACCTCAGCCCCACGGGTGATGTTTTAAACACTGTGGGGCTCAACTTGAAACGAGCCAAGGAGAGAACTCTATTTTAGAGTTCCAGACTCCTTGGTGTGAATGAAATTCTGCCTTCGAGGGCGTCCTTTGTTTCTTTCCATTAGGAATTGAACGAAAACCTAGGCCGGCGGTCGGCGTAGAAAGCCCACCGAGTCACACAGTGCTGAGCAGATTGAATGCAATCGGCACACTTGCCAGTGCGCTGCGCGGGAAAGGACCTGGGAGCGAAACGCCTGGCTGCGGACTCAGGGGCTGTTTCCACCCGCGGCTCCCACGGCACCCACGCCCACTGGCTCCTTGTTCACTATTGATTAATTAATTAATTAATTACTTTATTTATTTACTTATTTTGCAGTACTGGGGATTGAACCCAGGGACGTTCTACCTCCGAGCTACACCCCTAGCCCAATTATTATTATTATTATTATTATTATCATTATTGTTATTATTATTATTGTTGTTATTGTTATTTTATTCTTTATTGTGAAACAGGGCCTCACTAAGTAGCTGAGGGTGGCCACAAACCTGCGATCCTTCTGTCTCAGCCTCCCAACTACTGGGATTACAACCGTGTGCCACCACGCCCGGCTTGGTCACTTTTCTGAAATTGTCCTATGCAACTTCCCCAAGACTTTTTTTTGTGTGTGGTGCTGGGGATTGAACCCAGGGGGCATTCTACCTCTGAGCTACACCCCAACCCCTATTTTTTTATTCTTTATTTTTGAAACAGGGTCTCACTAAGTTACAGAGGGCCTCACTAAGTAGCTGAGGCTGGTTTTGAACCTGCGCTCCTCCTGTCTCAGCCTCCCAAATACTTGGATTACAGGCGTGCGCCACCACCTGGGGAGGCAGGCGTTTTAAACAGAAATCACCAAAAGAAAACCACCAACAGGTGGAAATGGGGCTCTGAATAGAAGGCAGAAAGGACAGGTGTTTGAAGTCTGGAAGCTGGAGCGAAAGGCGAGGTGTGGCCTCGCTGTGCTGGTCACACTCTGGCAACTCAAAGTTTTTCCTGTTCATCACATGTCCACAAATGACTGAAAACTGCACAAGCATCGATTTGGGGGCTCCAAAAACATTTTAGTAGATTTTCAAACACAGAATCTATGTATAGTGAAGACTGACAATATATTAACAGTTAATGTGCATTTGTGTGTGAGGGGGTGGGGATACAAGGGTTTGAACCCAAGGGTGTTCTACCACTGAGCCACACCCCCAGCCTTATTTTATTTTTCATTTTGAAATAGGGTCTCACTAAGTTGCAGAGGGTCTCACTAAGTTAGTGAGGCTGGCCTCGAACCTGCGATCCTCCTGTCTCAGCCTCCCAAGTCCTGGGGTTTAGGCATGTGTCACTATGCCCAGAGAGCAATGTGCATGTTTAAGACCTATTGATTCTGGATAATGGTTATTTTAAAACCTAGTAATTTTAGGTTTTATCAATACCAAAATGTTTTAAAAATAATTGTTTTTTTCCTTTTTTTTAAAAAAATAAAGATGCATTTTGGAAATAGATCTTTACCCTTCATTTCCCTTGAAATCGATGATATTTCTCTGTCATGTGTTTCTACACCCATCAAAAAATTAGTCCTGGCCAGGCTTGGTGGTGTATGCTTGTAATCCCAGTACTTGGGAGGCTGAGACAGGAGGATCACAGGTTCGAAACCAGCCTCAGCAACTTAGTGAGACCCTATTTCCAAATAAAAAGTAAAATAGGGCTGAGGGTGTAGCTCAGAGGTAGAATGCCCCTGGGTTCAGTTCCCAGTACCATGGGGGTGGGGGGAAATCAGGGGTTAAACATCCTCTGCGTTCTGAGCAGGACTGGCCTTGGTTTCAACCCTCATTAACCAGTTAGCAATGATTGCTTTGGAATGTCCTGAAGATAAGAATTTCATCACTCTTGAACTATGAATGTAAGTGTGTTCAACATATTAGAAGGAATAAATGATTTCACTAGGAGATGGTGTTTTTGCCCTTTGGGGGCTATATTGGGAAAAATATTTCAAATAAAAGATCTCTTTCAAGCCAGGCATGGTGGCGCACACTTGTAATCCCAGTACTTGGGAGGCTGAGACCGGAGGATCCGGGTTCGTGGCCAGCCTCAGCTACTTAGTGAGGCCCTCCGCAACTTAGTGAGACCCTGTTTCAAAATAAAGAATTAAAAATAGGGCTGGGGGTGTAGCTCGGAGGTAGAATGCCTCGGGTTCAATCCCCAGTGCCACACACACACAAAATAATCTCTTTCCGGTGTCCTCATATTTTCATGACAAAGAAGGTTTATTAAACTTCTTTAAAGTGAGATAACGAAGCTGACCCTCCAAGGCACCATTCCCTAAAGTGAGTTCTATGGAACATTAGTGGGGGCTGGGCAATTGTACACACTTGGGAAATTATGATCTCAGTCAAACTTCTTTCTCTACTGCAGACCTTCTCAGAGCCTTTAGCAGCTCATGTACATTTTGAAATCCGAGGAGGTGTACAGTGTCTCACACATAGTGTTGACCATGTAATGATCAGCCACGGTATTCTCTGGGCTCCGTTTGGAAAACTCTCTGATAGGGACTAGTTGGTGCACAAACACACAGGTTGTATTAGTCAGCTTTCCTTCCCTACAATAAACGCCTGAGATAATTAACATATAAAGAGTAAAGGTTTATTTTGGCTCCTATTTTTTTGGAGGTTCTAGCCCGTGGTCAGTTGGCCCTGTTGCGTTGGGGCTTGCAGTGAGGTAGAACATCATGGCGGGAGAATGTGGAGGAGCAAAGTCGTTCACTTCATAGCCAGGAAGCACAAAAGAGGAAGAGGAAGGGGCTGAGGTCCCACAATTCCCTTCAAGGGCACGCCCCCATGACCTAAAGACCTCCCACCAAGCCCCACCTCTTAAAGGTCCCACCACCTCCCCAGAGCACCAGGCTGGGGACCAAGCCTGCAGTGCAAGGGACTTAGGGGACATTCCAAGCTGTCGCATGCGAGTGTCTGCGCCCAGGCGCTGCCCTGGGGTGTGGGCACAGGCGTCCCTCCCACCGTGCATGGAAGGAGCAGTCAGGAGACAGTCCCTGTCCCACCGTCTAGCATCAATGAACTTACACCTCTCCCCCTTTTCTCTTTCAGAACAGATTGGAGGATCAGATCCTGTTCTCAGGTCTCCTAGGTAGTTTTTGCAAGAAACATCTCTGAACCGCTGGCTATGAACAGACGTGGCGCTTGGTGTGGGCAACGCCAAGATGAACGGGCCTCCCGGCTGCCAAGAGAAGAACGCAGCGCATCCTGGCTTCCCTTTGATCTTGTTTCTCACGGCGCATTGATAATCATCTCCACCTGGGTTACCAAATACAAATATTTCAGAAGGCACCTCGGCAGAAATTCGCTGCTCTTTGAACCCCCTGGGCCCCGGCGGGAGGACACCGGCCTTCCAATTACTGTGGTTGAAATCCTGTGGCTTCTCTTTGCTTACATCTCTCATGTAGACAGCGTCGTGTGCACAACAAACAGATAATTGCAGTATGTTTTATCTTATTTATTTATTTTTTGTGGTGCTAGGGATTGAACCCAAGGGCTTTCTACCTGCACCCTACACCCCCAGCCCTATTTTATTTTTTATTTGGAAACAGGGTCTTGCTACACTTCCAGCCCTTTTTAGTTTTTATTTTGAATCAAGGTTTTGCTAAGTTGCTGAGAGCCTTGCTAAAGTTGCTGAGGCTGGCCTCAAACCTGCAATCCTCTTGTCTCAGCCTCCCAACTACTGGGATTACAGGTGCGTGCCACCACCACGTCCGGCTCGTAATCCGTTTTCAAGTTACCCCAGCGTGGAGGGTCAATCAGTGGGTCACAAGGGTTCTTACGGTCCCCTGGGACGTGGTATTAGTAATATCTGTACATGAGAAAAACATGATGACACTGTTATCAAACATCTACTACGTGCCAGGTGCTGTGCTAAGTACTAGATGATGTCTCAAATGAGATTTGGTTCCTGTCCCAATTGAAAACAGGACTTGCATTGGTAGTTTTTAGTTTTGTTTGTTTATTTATTCTTTATTTATTTTTAGCTATTGGGGATTGAACCCAGGGATATTCTACCTCTGAGCTACACCCCCAGCCCTTTATAATTATTTTTTAATTTTGAAACAGGGTCTTGCTAAGTTGCTGAGGCTGGCCTTGAATCTGCAATCCTCCTATCTCAACTTCCCAAATACTGGGATTACAGGCCTGCGCCACCGCCACCGCGTCTGGCTTCACGTTGGTAGTGAAGTAGTGACAGTCACAACTACCGTTTTTCAGATGCCCACTCTAGGCCAGATACTATGCCTGAACTTTGCAGATTTGCTCTAAACAGTAACTCCAATATTGCTGGCTGCGTTTGGAACAGAGATTTTATTTTTTTTAATGGAATTGACTCTAATAATTGGGGAGTAAACGAAAGTGGAAAGCCCCCAGTACAGTGTCTGCCTCCAGGCAGGAACGAGGAAGAATAGCTTTTATGGTCCATTGTAATCGGAACACAGGGCAGCACCTGTTTCTTATCCATCTTTGTCTTCTCAGTACCCATCCCAGAACAGACGCTCCATAAATGTTTATTATTTATTTATTTTAAATATTTAAATATTTATTTATTATTTATTTATTTATTTTGTGGTACTGGGGATTAAGTCCAGGGGCATTCTACCTCTGAGCTACACCTGTAGCCCTATTTTATTTTTTAGTTTGAAACAGGGCCTCACTAACTTGCTGAGGCTGGCCTTGAACCTGTGATCCTCCTGTCTCAGCCTGCGAAGTACTGGGATTACAAGCGTGGGCCACCACACCGGCTGTCATAAATGTTTATTAAACAAATAATGATGATGAGTTAAAGAAGAGATGAAAATTGTCTACTAAGCAAAACAGAGTAGGTATGAGGTCACTTTTGTATTTTTATTTCTTAGGAGGATTTTTCTTCTTGCTTATTTGGTGAACTCACGCCACTTGCAAATTCAAGTGCAGAAGTGAATCAATTTGCCAGACCATGCTCTTTCTAGATAATTCTGGCACGGGTATTTTGGGGTCATGTAGTATCTGGAAAATGACCTCATCTCTCCTTTTCACACTGTGGATCAAGAGATGTTCCGGAACATTACAATCTCTTACTGTGAATTTCATGACCAATAAACATACTATTTATTTATTTATTTATTTATTTATTTGGTGCTGGGGATTGAACCCAGGGACATTCTACCTCTGAGCTACACCTTCAGCCCTTTTATATTTTATTTTGAGACAGAGTCTCGCTAAGTTACTGTGGCTGGCCTCGAACCTGAGATCCTCAGGTCTCAGCCTTCCAAGTACTGGGATTAGACAAACACACTCTTCTATGTGTGACGTGCTTTGTGGGGAGGATGACCATGGTATTCTGAGCAGGTACGGCTCCAAATTAAGGAGATGGTGTTAGGATATGTATGCAGGTTTTCCTGTGAAATCTCCAGCAAACGATGTTCCCATAAAGGTCACTTCACGTAACTTCACAAATGTCTTCATGGGACCTGATCCTGTACCTGCCAAGCCCAGATCCCCAGGGACTAAGTCCGAGTGATTACTGGAGCCAGCAGCCTCGCTGTTCACAGGAGCAGACAGGTTCCTCACAGCCATCTATGAGGTCTCATTTCCCAACTCCTTTATTCGCTTGCTCATAACCTTCTGCCAAATTCTTCAGGGCTTAAACCTTTCTTGTCTGGTGCTAAGCCACATCTGCTCAAAGGTAAAATTTTCTGGAGCCTTTACTTTCTTGAGTGAATGAAAAAAGAAATTCTTTTTTTTTTGTGTGGTACTGAGGATTGAACCCAGGGGTATTCTACCTCTGAGCTACACCCCCAACCCTATTTTTTATTCTTTCTTTCTTTTTTTGCGGTACCGGGGATTGAACGCAGGGGCGTTCTACCTCCGTGCTACGCCCCCGGCCCTATTTTTTATGCTTTATTTTGAAACCGGGTTTCACGAAGTTGCGGAGGGGCTTACTAAGTAGCTGAGGCTGGCTGCGAACCCAGATCCTCCGGTCTCAGCCTCCCAAGTACTGGGATTACAAGCATGGATCAACACGCCCAGCTAAAAAAGAAATTCTTGCTGGGCGTGGTGGCGCACGCTTGTAATCCCAGAACTTGGGAGGCAGAGACCGGAGGATCCGGGTTCGCGGCTAACCTCAGCTACTTAGTGGGGAGGCCCTCTGCAACTTCGTGAAACCTTGTTTCAAAATAAAGTATAAAAAATAGGGCTGGAGGTGTAGCTCAGAGGTAGAACGCCCCTGGGTTCAATCCCCGGTACCCCCCAAAAAAGAAAAAAAGAAATTCTTTATTCGAATGGTGTGCCTTTCAGTTTGCCAGTAATTCAAAACTCCCCTCCTCCCCCGTCATTAAGGGATGTTCTCTCTCTCTCTCTGACACACACACATACACACTAACACTTGAACATACACTCACACCCAACTCTCACATTCAGATACTTGCACATGCTGGGTGTGGTGGTGCACACCTAGAACCCCAGTGCTTGGGAGGCTGAGACAGGAGGATCACATTTTTGAGGTCAGCCTCAGCTACCTAGGGAGATCCTCAGCAACTTAGCAAGGCTGGGGGTGTAGCTCAGAGGTAGAATGCCCCAGGTTTCGATTTCCAGTACAAATAAAATAAAATAAAATAAAGTAAAGTAAAATAAAATAATAAAATAAAGCCGGAGGTAAAAGGACTCAAAGGTAGAATGCCCCTGGCTTCAATCCCCAGTACTAGAAAAAAAAATATTCACACACATACACACCCAATACACACTCACGTAGCTTACATGCACATTCACTCATACACCAACACTTAAACACACAAGTGCACGACCAATACACACTCATATACTCAGACACACACTCAGTGTAGACTCACACAACTTACCCCATGCTCACCCCCACAATCACATTCACACACACTGTCCTAACTCAACATATACACCATGCACATAGACTCATGCCATACACACACACACACACACACACACACACACACACACACACTGCTACACTCTCAGTCTAACCCATGCAAAACCCCAAAAGAGGGTCCCCTTTCCTTTGGGAGAACAAGGACTTTCTGCATGTGTCTGTGTAGCAGGAAAGAGGGAACCATGCTCACTTTCGGCACAAATGCCCCCGCTTGCTTGGGACCTGAAGATTAGGAGGGTGAGGGAGCTCGAGGACATTGGCGACATGATCCCAGGAGAAGATGCTGGGCCCTGGCGGTGTCACTCGGCATTTCTGTCCCGCGGGGAGAGGTGTATCTGGTAACGAGGATCCCAAGTCAGCTCCTGTGACCCCATCTCTGTGACTTCCTGTGATCACCAGGGACCTGCATCTTTGCACTGGTGGGAAGTCATCACTCCAGGAAGCCAGGGGCAGGAGGAGGGTGTTTGCAGCTGGGGCCGAGGCCGAGGTGAGCAGCCCTGGGCACCGCCCTCAGCCTCCTCCACACCCCAGCCGGGGTTGCTGTGTCAGTAGCTCCTGTTGGTAGCAATTGTTACTTCAGCTTTCTGGAAAAACAACGTGCTGGCCTTGAAGGATTAATTGACCTCTGATCTGCCCCAGTCTTGGTTCTGGGAGACCTACCACTACAACCAACAGCCCATTTTTTTCTTACTTTTCTTTCATTATTTTACAGCCCTTTTTACAACCTGAAGTTGTCTCTGAACCATAACTGGACACCTACATGACCCGATTTGGGAAAAACTGAAGTCTCTCATTTTTTATACTTAAATCTTTTATTGCCTTGTGTGCTTTTATTTTGCCAAAGAAAAACAGAAAAAAAAAAAACTCAAGTCATGGGAAGGAAAAGGCCAACAAGTTTAGGAAAGTGAATTGAAGGAGAAGATAAAACTCTGAGACCAGCGTGTTCCCCGGCACCTGGCTGGAACAGCAGGGTGTTCACCCTGGGTTCAGAGGCAGCTCCGACCCTGCAGGGACCCCTGCTGGATCTGTGCCCTGGGTGGGAATACAGACAATGGCACAACCCCAAGATTAGTCCGGGGATGTGGGATGGGGTGACGGTCTAGAACCACATGCCTGGAGGATCCTGCTGGGCGGGCCCTGAGCAGCGGCCCCAGGTGGATTGCCAGGTATGTGGTATGGACTTTCTCATAGCTGCTATGGAAGACCCTTTCTCCCAGGTAGCAGGAGGACCCGGGGAGCCCCTAGAAATGAATCTCCTGCTGCCTACAGACTCTGCCTTTAGGCTGCATGTGTGGCTTAGTAAATGTTTGGTTCTCTCCCAAGTTGGTCTTTTAACCTAGGGTTTTTTTTTGGTACTGGGGATTAAACCCAGGGACATTCTACTGCTGAGCTACACCCCCAGCCCTTTATATTTATTTATTTATATATATTTTAATTAATTAGTTAATTAATTAATTTTGTGTGGTACTGGGGATTGAACCCAGGGGCATTCTACCTCTGAGCTACACCCCCAGCCCTATTTTTTATTCTTTATTTTTGAAACAGGGTCTCACTAAGTTGTGGAGGCCTCACTAAGTAGCTGAGGTTGGCCACAAACCTACTATCCCCCTGTCTCAGCCTCCCAAGCACTGGGATTACAAGCGTGAGCCACCAAGCCCGGCTTATATTTTTATTTTTCATTTAATTGTGTGTGTGTGTGTGTGTGTGTGTGTGTGTGTGTGTTACTGGGGATTGAAACTGGGGCATTTTACCTCCTAGCTATGCTCCCAGCCCTTTATTTATTTGTTTTAAAAATTTTTTGTGGTATTGGAGATTGAACCCAGGGGCATTCTACCTCCAAGCTATATCCTCAGCCCTTTTTATTTTTTATTTATTTGTTCTTTTTTTTTGTGGTACTGGGAATTGAACCCAGGGGCATTCTACCTCTGAGCTCCACCCCCAGCCCGATTTTTTATTCTTTATTTTGAAACAGGATCTCACTAGGTCGCAGAGGGCTTCACAAGTAGCTGAGGCTGTCCACAAACCTGTGATCCTCCTGTCTCAGCCTCCCAAGTACTGCAATTACAAGCGTGCGCCACCACGCCTGGCTCCCTTTTTACTTTTTTATTTTGAAATAGGGATTCACTAAGTTACTGAGGTTCTCACTAAATTGCTGAGGCTGGCCTCCAAACTTTGGCCCTCCTGTGTTGGCCTCCCAAGTGCTGGGATTACAAAATCACCTGAAATTGTCTGCATGAGAGTGTGCACAGTAGGGCACCCGGTGTGGGGAGGCTGGGGAGATCTCTGTGGATCACCGGAGTCTCTGTCCCCACAACTTCACCTCTCTGGGCAACAGAGCAATCCAGAAATACCAACGCAGCTGGCAGCGGTGTCCTGTGGAGCATTCTGTTTTCATGATAGAAACCAGCTCCTGGGAGAGAGTAGTGGGATTCCAGGGGATTCTGGGTTCCCTGCATGTCTGTAGGGCATTTGAAATGCTTTGGTTTTGGCCAGGTGTGGTGGCGCACGCTTGTAATCCCAGTACTTTGGGAGGCGGAGACCGGAGGATCCGGGTTCGTGGCCAGCCTCAGCTCTCTCGCTCTCTCTCCCTGTCTCTCTCCCTCTCTCTCTCTCTCTCTCTCTCTCTCTCTCCTTAGTGAGGCCCTCCGCAACTTCGTGAGACCCGGTTTCAAAATAAAAGTATAAAAAATAGGGCCCGGTACCACAAAAAAAAAAAAAAAAGAAATGCTTTGGTTTTTCTCTCTTGAGAAGAGAACTAGAATTAACAGAGTCAGCACGTGTGGCCCTGTGGCTCAGGGGCGTGGGTGTGCTTGGGGTTGGTTTTTTGGACTTGGCCCATGAAGCAGTGCTTGTCCCCTCCCTATTGAACAATAGCCAGTGTTCCTGCCCTGTTGATTCCCTCACCTCCATATTTGTTTATGAATTACCTGGAATGGCAATTACAGGTTCTTACCAAGACAAAGAACACCCAAGGGCAGCTAAGAGAAACAAGGTTCTGTCACCACAAGCACACCCACGTGGTAGGAGAGATAATGGGATAACTTAAGGGAAAATCCCCTATTTCTCATTTCTGAAGAAAGGGACTTTTTGCTGAGGTTAGTTTTCCACGTGGATCAAGTTTATTAGGTAAACAGTTGGCTCATTATTTTGCACAATTTAAAAGAGAGGACTTGGGTAGCTGGACATGGTGGCCCGTGCCTGTAATCCCAGTACCTGGAAGGCTGAGACAGGAGGATTGCAGATTCGAGTCCAGCCTCAGCAACTTGGCGAGACCCTGTTTCAAAATAAGAAATAAAAGAAGGTTGAGGGTGTAGCTTGCAGGTAGAACACCCCTGGGTTCAATCTCCAGTACAAGAAAAAAAAAAAGGTCTATATTAGATGTTAAGTGAAATTACCCTGATTTGATCATTACCATTGTATATAGGTGTCAAATTATACACTGAATCCTATAACTATGTATAATTACTATGTGTCATTAAAAATAAAAACATAGATAAGTCTGTTTTTATTGCCACAGATTTAAGATGATTTATCACATACTTATTTATATCATTAGACTCTATTTCTAGGCTTTCAATCATTTTCTAAGGGTCTGCCATACTTTCAGTTTTTGTTATTTGTATGTTTATTTTTGCTGTGCTAGGGGTCAAACGCAGGGCCTCACACACATACCAGGGAAGTTCTCTGTCATTGAGCTACATCCACAGCCCTTTTTTATTTTTTATTTTTAAACAGGGTCTCACTAAACTGCTGAGGCTGGCCTCGAACCTGTGATCCCCCAGTCTCAGCCTCCCAAGTATTGGGATTACAGGCACATGCCACCACGCCCAGCCCCAAGGAGAAGTTTTTAAGGGCAAAAAAATTAGGATTTTATCAGGTATTTTGAAATAATTATCCCTGGCTGCAGCAATTAATAACATGATTGGCACTTGTCCGAGGTTGCATGGACACTTGCAAGCAGATGTCCTTGCAGAAGTACCTTTTGTGTGAGGCTGTGGTGGTGTCTGTGCAGGCTCGTGGTTCTGGCAGTCTTTTGTGATAGCGACTATCAGGCAATTGTGGGTAAGGGCTCTTCCTTCACAACCTCCTGCCTTATTTATTTACTTTTGGTTGGGGTTGACTCAAGCAACTTCATTTTGATTCTGACAACTTTTGCCTGTGTGTGTGTGTGTGTGTGTGTGTATGGTACTAGGGATTAAACTCAGGGGCATTCTACCTCTGAGCTACCCCCCAGCCCTATTTAACTTTTAATATTGAAACAGGGTCTTGCTAAGTTCTGAGGGCCTCACTAAGTTACCAAGGCTGGCCTTGAACCTATGATCCTCTTGTCTCAGCCTTCGAAGTACTGGCTAACTTTTGCATTTTTCACGGTATGTCTGAAGTCATTGATTTCTATATGTTAATTTTCTAGCTCATTCCTGAGATCTTGCATCTGTGTGCCTGTGTGCACAGGGCATTGGCATCTAGCTGCAGGGGAGTAGGACTGAAACCCAGCCTTCCCTTCCCTGCTCATGCCCATGAAGCTGTGACCATCAAAATGGGGTGCCTTGTCTAAACATCTGCTCTGATGGGACACTCTGGCTAAGTGTAACAAAGGTGTGGTAGAGACTAATGTTGATCCTGCTTCTCCCTTCCTGCAGCCTCACCTCCCTCTTGATTTTCACATGTACAATTTCCTTTTCATGTCTAATTGCTTTGGCTGGCACCTCCAGTACAGTGTTAAGCAATAGCACAGATCTTTGTTGGTTACTGACATTAGCAAGAATATCCCTGATGTTTTCCTAGTTAACCACACAGTTCAGCAACATTAAGTTCATTCATGCATCTCCAGGACTTTTTCACCCTCCCAAACCGAAACTCTGTACCCACCAAACACTAACTCCCCATTCTCCCCTCCCCTGGCTCCCGGCAACCTCCATTCAAATACTTTCTTTATGAATGTGACTATTCTAGGTACCTCAGAGAGGAAGAATCGTATAGTATGTGTTCTTTTGTGACTGGCTTATTTCACTTAACATAATATCCTCCGGATTCTTCCGTGTTGTAGCATATGTCAGCATTTCTTCCCTTTTTCAGGCTGAATCAGATTCCACTGTATGTATAGTCCCCATTTTGTTTTTCCATTCATCTGTCCATGGACCCCTTTCCATTATTGGTGCAAACAACCCTAAGGAAATGCCTGTTCTTGTTTACTGTGGTTTGCCCAACACCTAGCATTGTGCTGGGCCAAAACAGCAGGCACAAAATAGATGCTTCCTGAGTACCTGATAGTCAATACCCACTAGAGTTAAAATTATAAGATGGGAGTTTATAAAAAAATTATATCTCTCATATATTTTACGTGTTGCTCTTTGAGATTTAAAAGTTTATTTATTTATTTATATCTATTTACTTGTTTTTATTTATGTATTTATTTTTTGTGGTGCTGGGGATTGAACCCAGGGGCATTCTACCTCTGAGCTACACCCCCAGCCCCATTTTTTATTTGTATTTTGAAACACGGTCTCTCTAGGTTGATGAACCTCACTGTTTGCTGAGGCTGTCCTTGAACCTGTGATCCTCCTGTCTCAGTCTCCCAAGTACTGAGACTATAAGTGTGCACCACCACACCCGACTAAAATGGTTTAAAATATACTTGGTCTGGGGATATGGTATGATGGTAGAGTTCTCGCTTAGTATCGAGGTAGGTAGGAGTTATTACTCCCATTTCACTATTTATATTTGTATGGGCAAGAAAATCGAAGTTTGGGAGGTTTTAGGACTAGCCCGAGGGTCTAACAAGTGTCCAAGGTGGGAATAAAACCCACCTCTGGGCTTTATTTGTGTCCCTGCTCGGTTGTCTCCCTCCTCACTGTCTTTTGCTGTATGCTGAAGTTTGGAGTCCCCAGCCTGTGGCACTACTGGGAGGTGATGGAACCTTTAAGGCTTAGTAGGAGGTCTCCAGGTCATCGAGGGCAGGGGACCCTGGTCTCTTCCTCTTCCACTATTGGCTCATTGGCTCATCATGAAGTGAGTGGTTTTGCTTCTGCTATGATGTGCTGCATCCCAACCCAAAGCAACAGGGACAACCAGCCGGGGACTGAAAGCTCTGAAACTGTGAGCCAAAACAATCCTTTTTTCTTTATAAATTGATTATCTCAGGTATTTGTTACAGCAATAGAAAGCTGACTAACACAGTGTAAGGTATGACAAGCATGCAGGAGGTGCTTCGCTGGCTATGCACAGCTTCATGAAACACCCAGGATCAAGAAACGAAATGGTGTCAACACCCAGGAACCTTGTCCCACCTCTGGAAGAGGTGTGTGTTCTATGGACCATTCCTAATGGCACCTTCATCCCCTTCTCTGAAGACTCCTGCTTTTCTTTTTGTAGTTTTACCACCTAGATATAATCCCTATGCCATAGAGGTCTTTTTTTAACCTTTCTTTGAATTTTATATAAATGGAGTCCTATTGTCTGAGGTCTTGCTTCTCTTCTTCAACATTATGCTTGTGAGACTGATGCTTCTATTGTGTGTAGCTAGTTTATTGTTTTCATTACTTATATTATTCCTTGGCACTAATGATTACTACTATATGTTTGTTTGGGTTATTTCCAGTTTGAGGGTATTATGAATAGTCGTCTGTAAAATTCTTGTACATGAATCCTAGTGCCTATTTGTTTGTTTGGTTTTTCGTACTGGGAATTAAACCCAGAGGCATTCATTACCTTGGAGCTATACCCCAGCCCTTTTTATTTTTTATTTTGATACAGGGTCTGGCTAAATTTCTGAGGTTGGCCTTGATCTGCGATCCTCCTGTCACAGACTCCCAAGTACTGGGATTATAGGAGTGAGCCACCACGCTCAGTTTAGTGACCCCAGTTTTAACAGCAAAGTGCGGAGGTACTTATAGTGCCACCCTTCACGCTGGGTTCCCGGTTATCTAAATCACTAAATCACTGCATACCTCTTCCTTCAGTTCTGGCCAGTGAATTTTTTTCTACTCTGGTTTTATCACCTGATGTAGGATTGTAGCTTGTTATTTTTAGTCAATACAGTACAGGCATCCCTTAGGACGCACAGGGGTTTCCAGAACCTCCCTGGATACCAAAGTCCACAGATGCTCAAGCCCCTTCCATAAAGGGGGGGTGGCATTTGTACATAACCTACACACATCCTCCTATACAGTTCAAATAATCTCTAAATTGCTTATAATACCTATGCAATGTTAATATCATGCCAATAGTTGTTAAACCATATTGTTTTGTACAACAGATGTGATATTTTTCTCCCAATATTTTTTATCTGTAATTTTTTTGGTGCTGGGGATTGAACCCATGGGCACTCTACCTTCAAGGTACACCCCCAGCCTTTTTATGCTTTTTATTTTGAAACAGGGTCTCTTTTACTGGTATTACAGGCATGTGCCACTGCGTCTGACTCTGTGGTTGGTTTAATCTGTGGCTGAGGAAACTGTATATATAGAGGGCTGACTGTGGCCAGGTATAGTGGTGCACACCTGAAATCCCAGTACTTGGGAGGCTGAGACAGGGGGATTGCAGGTTTGATGCCAGTCTCAGCAGTTCAGCAAGGTTCTGAGCAACTTAGCATGACCTTGTTTCCAAATAAAAAAATAAAATAGGGCTGGTGATGTAGCTCAGAGGTAGAATACCCCTGGGTTCAATCCCCAGCACCACAAAAAATATAAAACAAAACAAAAACCAGAGGGCTGACTGTCGGATTGTATAATTTTAGAAAAGAAAAAGACTCGCAAGAGATTTCTACAGCCGAGGCATGAATCGTCATCTCTGAACGGCTCTGAGAAACGCCCATATCAGTGTACCGAAAGGCCACTTTTTCTCAAAGCATGGCGTTCAAAGCTAGAAACTGGCAAGCAGCTCTCCCGTAGCTTTCTGAATCTATTCAGTTTTCCTTTTCAACTTTAGAGTAAGTGGTCGTGGGCTTTAGGGAAGGATGGGTGCGGGATGGTTGCGTGGAGTTGTGTGGAGTCTTGACGTCTAATTCCCCAGTCTCGAGGGCTGATTCCCCAGTAAGCGCTGTCTTTGGTGTCCAGCCCGGGCTGCCCTTGCCCCTGCAGGCTGTGTAAGGAGCTCGGGGCAGCAGAGGAGGCCAAAGTCAAGATCTGACGCGACCTCTATGCAGCTTCCTGGGCTCTCTGTGTCCACAGACGCTGCCTCATGTAGGCTCCTTTGCAGGGCCACCACTTTGTCATCTCATTGTCCTCCTGGACCAGGGGATCTGATTGAACAGAAGGTCACCAAGGATCACCACAGTGGGGAGGAAGGAAAAGAGAAGAGAGGAAAAGGTCTGAAGAGAGGGGCAAGCCCCCCACCATTCACGGGGGCTCTCTCCTCTGTCCCCAGAGACTGTCTGTCTGAGCTGGTCTCCCCTCCCTGGAACCATGTCTCTGAGAGTTGGCTCTGCTAATCCCAGTCCAGGCAGGCCAGCAACCGAGGGCTCTGGAAAGCTGCAGGTTATAAATATATTGTTGGCTCTTTGGCCAAGAGCCCGGGTGTGGTCTGCAGTTGCCCAGGTCCCCGACCCGGGAAGAATGGAAACCTTTTTTCACCAGGGAGACCTTGTGATTATTTTTAGGCTGTTCTCACCCCAGTTGACTTATAGCTACTGCCCTTGCTCAGTGTTTAAGCCACTGACCTCTCTCCATAGCCCAGGCCTTCGCAGCCTGTAACTCAACTTTGCGGTTCCCTTCTGGAAGGCTTCCAAGGTCTCAATGTGCTTCTGAACTTGGGGTGCTCCAAACTGTCTGCGGTCTTCTGATGGGGCTGAACGAAGGTTACGATCTGCAGAATAAAGGAAGCCTTGTTACCTCTCAGACCCATGGTGTTTTGCCTCTTTGTGTGCACTCAGTGTCTTATACGTTAAAAAAAATCCTGTTGGTGACGATATTACATCATATACTCATAAGGACTTTGCTGTTCACTGATACACCTAGACCTTTCTTGGAGCTGTTTCTTTCTCCTGTCATTTAATCCCCATTGTTTCTTGTGTCTGTCACAGAAGTTAATTAATTAATAATAATGTGGCCTCTGTCCCAACTGGGGTTTTGATGTGGTGACCCATGTGTCTTTCCCAGGAAAAGATGTGTCTCATGCTGGGATCTTTTCAGTCTGGGGGGATGCCCCTCAGGCCAAAATCTTTTCACCTTTTGGGGCTGCAAAACTGAGCCTGCAAAATCTCTTTAGCAAACAGAAAGCTGAATTCTGATTTCTGAATTCAGAGGGCTTCCAGCTCTCTCCATCAAGATATTCTGAGTTTTTTTTTTTTCCTTCCTCTTGCAAACTTCAAGATAAGAATCAAGAAATCTCAGAGCTGGAAGCCTATTAGGGACTAATTTCAGAGACCAGGCAACTGAGCCCAGAGGAGGTGTGAATTGACCACAGTCATGGTTAGTTGCTGGCAGACTAGACCCAAACACAGGAAAGATGAGTTTTCCCAGTCATTTGTCCAAACAGCTAATAAATGATCAATGAATCTGGATTCGAGAACTCACTGGGCAGCTTCCCCCAACATCTCATCCTAAATTTATGAAGAGGGAATTTGTATGATTTTTCCTGCGGATAGCCACCAAGCTTAAATTCATCGTACCTAGTCTGGCCTTTGTGGAAAGGATTGTGGTCAAAATCTGACTCATTCATCAATGGATTTATGGTCTGTTCACGTCAGAAATGGAAAGAGCCATGGGCCAGTCTGTGACAACAGTAGGATTTATTTGGTACGAGATGGTTACCATAGAGGGACACTTTACAATTTTTTTGGATGCAAAGTTTTCGCAACCATGGAATTTTGGACATGTGGCATTATTGTTTTTGGAGAGATGGTGGAATACCCCACTCAATTATCAGTTGTGCTTGGATAAGTAATAAATTCTTGCAAAGAAATGCAGAAACCAGAGTGGTAGGCTTTCTTCCTGAACCCACTGGATGCTGCCCTCCATCAGCCCTGCTTCCCCCAACCCCCAGCGCCCTGCCCCCACATCTTACTGGTCTTACTTGGGGCTTCTTTTTTTGAGTTGTTCGAAACCAGGATTTTCTACATCAAATAATAAAACATAAATGTCCAAATAAATCCCACTGGAGGCTTTTGAAGTCAGGTTGCTCCGTCCCCAAGCTCTGGCTCCCCTTCCAAGAGCTGCACATCATGGCCGAATGCTGGGCTCTAGAATTCTCTGGGCGGGAAGTCTCTCGATGTTTATTCTTGTCTCTGCCCTCAGGACTCACTGTTCCTCCTTTCCAGGGACATCTTGACAGGAATGCTCTCCAAGGTCCTCTTTGTCCTTCCTGGTACAGTTGTTTCTTATGCTTTAAGACCTCAATATGAAAAAAAAAAGAATAATGTTGAGCTTCCAGGCTACTATTCATGTTTCTAAATGCTCTGACAGCTAAACTCAATTTTATAACTATGCATTCCTCTCTTTTGGTGCTTGTCTTTAGGCATTCTTCCTTATTTAGGACTTTGGGCCTGTCCCTGGATCCTTCTAACACCCAGCCTGGTAGGAGGGCTGCGGGCTGGGTGGAGGACGCTTCCGCCTTCAGCACGGCGGGTGGCCTCAGGTGGCTGCCCCTTGCAGGCTGCACCGCTGCCCATGGTGGTCGGCAATACCTGCCAGAGGGCTGTACCTCAACTCTACACTACAAATCTTTTCCAGAGTTGGCTGGTGGCGGTTGGGACTCTTGCAGCCTGGATCAGACCAGCGGACACTGCCACGCATGGCCCCAGTTCAGGGCTCTGGCTATAGGTCATGGGAGAACTGCACTGGGGGTGTGCGTTCAGCCCCAGCAGGTTCTTCCACATGGGATGGGGTCCAGTGTAGCCTCATCTTCCTATTGCCAGAGAGGAATGCAAACCTGAGCTTTGTCATTGCAACGGAGTGGTAGCAAGTGATTTATCTCTTCTAAAAAAAATTAAAAAGGCACAAGGTCCAGCATTTAATTCCTGGTAGAAAAAGAAAGAAAGAAAGAAAGAGAGAGAGAGAGAGAGAGAGAGAGAGAGAGAGAGAGAGAAGGAAGGAAGGAAGGAAGGAAGGAAGGAAGGAAGGAAGGAAGAAAGGGAAAGAAAGAAAGAGAGAGAGAGAAAGAAGGAAGGAAGGAAGGGAAAGAAAGAAAGAAAGAAAGAGAGAGAGACAGACAGAAAGAAAGAAAGAAAGAAAGAAAGAAAGAAAGAAAGAAAGAAAAGAGCGAGCCAGACAGATATGATGGTATACACCTTTAATATTTGGGAGACTGAGGCAGGAGGATCACAGGTTCAAGGTCTTTTTAATTTTGAAATGGAGTCTCACTAAGTTGTGGAGGGCCTTGTTAAGTTGCTGAGACTGGCCTCAAACCTGTGATTTCCCTGTGACTCAGCCTCCCAAGTACTGGGGTTGCAGGCGTGCATCACCACGCCTGGCACTAACTGGTGATTCTTGAAGGGTTGTGTCTTAAATTACTGGGAGTTTCTATTGTTTTGTTTTGTTTTTGTGGTGCTGGGGATGGAACCCAGGGCCTCACACATGCTTGGAAAGTGAGCTACACTCCTTGCCCAAGTAACTGGGAGGTAAGTTACCCACTGCACTAAGTTATCCATTAAGCCATGATCGAGTCTGAGCATGGCTCTCTCTTTCTCCAACTGCTCTTTCATTGATTGCTAGAATTGGTTGTTCTGCAGGTCATATCATAAACTGACCTTAATATACACTAAAAGCCCCCCACTTGCTGTTAAAATGATAGCATGCTAGAATCTGAGCGCTGAGGGCCCATCAACTCAGGATGTAAGTCCGAGTGCAAAAGTACCATAGAAGCCATTAGGTAAGTTGCAAATGTAAATATTGGCATACAATCTCGTGTTGCTTGAAGCTGGAATATGTCCTGAGAACTGTGTTATTAGGTGACTTTGTCATTGTGTGAACATCATAGAGTTCTTACACAAGCCCAGATGGTACAACCTAGTGCGCACCTAGGCTTTTCATGGTCTAGCCTATTGCTTCTAAGCTACAAACCTGTCCAGTATGTCACTGTACTGAATACTGTGGGCAGCTGTAGCACAGTGCTAAAGAGTTGTGCATTGATAGCTAACCAGAGGAAAGGTACAGGGAAACTCCTAGGCCCTGGGCGTGCTTCATCTCCATTATAATCATGCGCCACCACCGTTGTATCTGTAGCCCGTCATTGACTGAAACTCCCTTACATGTGTGTATTGCAGAAATCATAACCTAAATTGCAAATGTAAGTGTTGCTATCCATTCACAACTTCAGGAATGTTTATCTGATCTTATCAACCTTGTGAGATCTCTGTCACACACAATAATTCCACCCCCCATCTGTGCCTTTAATTCTTCCGCTGCTGAACTAACCTCCAATAGAGCATTTCAGATATTTTTCAGGGCTAGGTTTTTAAACCCCAAGCTGTGACCCCTCAGCACCACACTAAAAATTAAAAACAAAGTTTTAATTTCCTTTCCTACTAGGGCTAGAAGTTTAGAGAAAACAGGCAGATGGGCAGTGTCCTCTTCTTTGACCTTGGCCGCCAGGAAGCTCTTCCATGAAGCTGGTTGAAACAGGCACTTTAATCAACAAAACTGTGCTTGGAGTCGGATGTGGTGGCACACTCCTGTAATCCCAGTACTTGGGAGGCTGAGGCAGAAGGACGGCAGGTTCGAGGCCAGCCTCAGCAATTTAGCAAGACTCTCAGCAACTTAGCAGGACCCTGTTTCAAAACAAACAAACAAACAAAGAAATAATAAAAAAGGACTAGGGTATAGCCTGGAGGTACAATGCCCCTGGGTTCAATCCCCAGTACCAAAAAACAAAAAAACCCCAAACCACGCTGGGATTGTGGGTGCTGAACCCTGCTTTACCATCAGAACTAGGGCAGCCTGTCTGCCTGACAGGGAGCTGAGCAGACACAGTGCCATCTTTTCCTGCATCGGCTGAGGTCTGGGTATGCAGGCACCAAAATAGAGCATCTAAGTTTGCTGTTTGGGGGAAAGAACTTTCTGGAATCCCTCGTTTTGTGTAAAGGAGCAAATAGAGACAGCAACCTTGGGACGGCAGCCTGCGTGGGTGTTATGACTATGGCTGCTCATGACGGGGATGCTGTGGGGATGTTGACTTTCTTCTTGATGGAGCCACATCATGGCCCGAATCTTCTAGTTTCCCAGGTAGAAACTCATCTCCTGCTGGCGGCCCACGTGACAGACAGGTTTGTTCTCCTCTCTCCTTTTGCTTTGCTGCGTACAGATTGGAACTGAGTGGGGGAAACTGTCAGCGGCCTGTGTTTTCTAAAAACCAGACTCGTGCTTTTAAACCTTTCCCAGGGGAGCGCAGGGTCACAGTCTGCATTAGCTGTGAGGTGACGGGGCGCGGTGGGTTGACAGAGGGCCTGGGAACTGGGAGGCTGTGAGTTTTATAGTCCCAGCTCTACTCTATCGGGGAAGCCCTCTGGGGCTGTTAAGGGCCTGGATTCCCACACCTACCCACACCCACAGAGAGAGGACCAGAGGGGACGCCGCGAAGGGGTGTGTGCAGCCTGGAGACCCAGGGAGGCCCCAGGTTCCTCTGCAGGTGGGTGGTCGTGCCTCTGACCCCAGGGCAAGTGCCCGGCCCTCGCACAGCTCTGCCCTAGAACCTGGCCAGGGTTCATGGTGAGATACAATCTATGAGGGGATTAGGGGGAAGGAGCTCAGGTTTATAGAGTTGCTGGCCAGGGACCATGGTTAACACTGCAAGGTGCGGGAAGGAGAGGCCCGGAGTCAACCCCTTGCTACATTTTCCAGATACTTAAAAGACTCAGCAGTGCAACGGGCCAGGCGCTGTTGAATCTTTGTCATGGGTGAGAAAACTGAGAGTCCAGGAGGGGCTGCCGCTGGAGCTGGGAAAGGTTAGGACATGGCTTTAGGTCCCTGCATTTCCCCTCATTGAGAATTGTCTTTCTAGAACCCTCCAAGAAATTTTCCTGCACCCCTCCCAAATCCAATCATGGTCTGACAGAGGAACTCATCATTTATTTATTTACTTATTTTTATACTTTTATTGGTGCATTGTAATTATGCTCAAAGTGATACAGTCATACGTGTATACCACACTTGGTGTATTTCCCTCCACATCCCACCCTGTTCCCCTCCCCGCTTCTCCCTCCTCGTACATATTAGTGAGATCGACAGTTTGTGGGGACAGTCAAAGCTTGTGTTAGTTAGCCTTCTTCATCCAATTCTGATAAAAGCCACTGTTATACCAAAAATAACTGAGCATGTCTTTGAAGACACCATATTGCCTCGGTTGTTGCTACTTCTGTCCTGTACTGTGTCTGTGATAGTTGGTCTGGTTTGTCAACTTGACCCTCCTAAGATCATGTGACTTTGGTTGTGTAACAGCAGATTGAACCGGAAGTCCTGCCCTAAATGTGGGCAGCAGGGTTCTGATAGGTGCAGGACTTAGATAAAAAGAAGGAGAAAGCCGCGTAGGGAGAACCAAGACTCTTCCTGAAGAAAACACGTCTGCTCTCGTCTGAGATCGTCGGTCTCCAACTCTGCCATTTCCTTGAAGAGCTTCTTGATCTTCTGCTCTCGTCTGAGATCGTCGGCCTCCAGCCTTCGAGCTGAAACTTCACCATTGTTTCTCTGAAGAGCTTCCTTATCTTCACATCTTGGACTGGACTGAATCGGTGGTTGCTTCAATCCTAAGGCTCCAGCTCTTAGACCGCCCGACCAGCTATTGATTCCTCTGATTCTTCACGTGCAGTCGAAACTCAGGACTACATTGTGAGCTGATCTAATAAATCTTTTTTTTTTCATTCTGTGAATTCTGTTGATCTAGTGAACCCTGACCAATACAGTGTCCCGACATGCTCTACCTTTATTCTGCTTTGGTATATAAACTGGGTGGGACTGTCCACAGTGCGGAAGGCATATGCAGAAGTCTCTGGCGGAGCTCTCTAGTACTTGGCCAGCCGCTGCTGAGCAGTGAGGTGGAGGTCTCCTATGTCCGGCCTGCCGCACCTGAAATAAAATGCATGTCTCATCCCTCCGTGGCACCTTGCTTCTTTTTTCTTTTTTGACTAGTTGGATTGAATCTGAACCTCCCCAGGCATGGTGGGTTGTACAACAACAGTGATACCTTCAAGTATGGACATAGCATTATTTGAACTGCTTCCTTCATCGAGTCTCCTCTTCCCCCTTCCTACTCCTCCCTCCCCCATCCCCTTCCACCATTCTACTGTTACCTCTCCTCTTTTATCGAAAGTCCCTTTTCTTTCCTACTTTCTCTCTAGTTTCTACCTATGAGAGGAAACAGATGACCCCTGACTTCCTGAGACTGGATGATCTCAACATAATGTTCTCTGGTTCCATCCATTTTCCTGAAAATGACATCATTTTGTTCTTTTGTGTGGCTGAGTAGAACTCCATTGTGTGGATATACCACACTTTCTTTATCTTTTCGTCTGTCGATGGACACCTAGGTTGGTTCCATGACTTGGCGACTGTGACGTGTGCTGCAATAAACATGGGGTATACCTGTGTCACTATAGTGTTTTGACTTGAACTCATCATTTATTATTGACGCTGTTCTAGAAACTCAGGGTGGTGGCCCTCATGTAATGATGGAAAAGTTCCAGGCCTGTTGCAGGGCTCCTTGAGGGTGCAAGGCCCAGAGCAGGCCCAGCTGAGAGCGCATGCCTTGGGGACAGCGTGAGAGATAGAAAATCTATGAGAGGAGAGGAATGTCTGAGTAAGGATTATTAAAAGTTGCCCAGGATTAAAGATGGACAAGGATGGAGATTGAGTCAGTACCCCCTTTTCTGCTGTTATGTTTTCCTCAGCCTCACTTAACTGTAGTTAACCGAGGTCCAAAAAATATTAAGTGGAAAATTCCAGAAGTAAACAATTCATGCACTTTAAATTTTATTTCAATTGTAATGAGTACTGTGATGAAATCCTATTCCATTCCACTCCATCCCTCCTGGGATGTGACTCATCCCTGTGTCCAGCGTATCCACACTGTGTAGACTACCCTCCCATTAGCCATTTAGTAACCATTTTGGTTATCAGATGGACAGTTGCTATATTACAGTACTTATGTTCAAATTACTCTTGCTTCACTTAATAATGCCTGCAAAGCACAAGACTATGGTGCTTGTAATTTATTTATTTAATATATATTTTTCGCGGTACTGGGGATTGCACCCAGGGGTATTCTACCTCTAAGCTACCCCCCAACCCTATTTTTTATTTTTTATTTTGAAACAGGGTCTCACGAAGTTGCAGAGGGCCTCGCTAAGTATCTGAGGCTGGCTGCGAACCTGCGATCCTACCGTCTCAGTCTCCCAAGTACTGGGATTACAAGTGTGGGCCACCATGCCCAGCAATGCTGGTAATTTAGATATGCCAAAGAGAAGCCATAAAGTCCTTCAACTGAAAAGGTGAAACTACTGTAAGATATTTCGAAAGAGAGAGAGAGAGAGAGAGAGAGAGAGAGAGCATTTACATAATTTTTCTTACAGTACAATGTTATAATTGTTTTATTTTATTATTAGTTGTTAATCTCTTACTGTACATAATAAATAAATTAAACCTGATCATTTGTATATGTAGGAAAAGCCTAATATCTATAAGGTTAGTTATATCTGCAGTTTCAGGAATCCACTGGGGGTCTTGGACTAAATCCCCTGAGGATAAGGGGAAATGCTAATGTGGTTGGTCCAGCATTGTATTACTTTGGCTTGCTCTTGAAGTAGTGCAAAAAATATAAAGAAGGGGATAGATGGTGGCTGTGCCTCCTATTGCCCCTGCGTGTCACTCGGCACCGTGCCAGAGTTCCCTGATATTGGCAGGCTGCACCGTGTGGTTCTTGGCCAGTGGAGGAACACTGAACTATGTTCACTGCCTATTATATTTCTAGCCACATTAGTACCAGAAACTGCAGATAGGACCGTAGAAGGCAGCACTTGTGCTTCTGGTGATCCCTGCCCCAAGCCTGCTGTGAGCGCTGTTGAGGTTGCAAGGGTGGAGCCAGGAAGCTGTTGCTGCTGGGCACCTCCCTTTCTCGGGCCTGGGAGTTTCCCTCTGAAGTCGGCTCGGGGCTTTCCATGAGCAGGTCCGGCCATGCACTACCTGTCAGGAGACCTGACTTGGCACTGGAGGTTGCAACCTGGCGGTCTGCAGGTGAGGTTCATGCTGTTCATACTCCACTTAGTGTTTTCAAACATTTGAGCCATTATTTTAAAAATCAGGGTTTTAGCCAGACACACAGATGCATGCCTGTAATATATATATGTGTGTGTATATATAATATTCTTCCATAAGAACATAGATGCTGAAACAAACACGCATGATTAATTCACTTCTGGAGTGGTGTGTGAAGAAATCCATAGATTTGTTCACTAGTGAAACAACCATAATTAAAGAAAAAAATGTTTTGGTGCTGGGATTAAAAAAAAAAGGACTTCTTGCTGGGCGTGGTGGCGCACGCTTGTAATCCCAGTACTTGGGAGGCTGAGACCGGAGGACCCGGGTTTGCGGCCAGCCTCAGCTATTTAGTGAGGCCTCTGCAACTTCGTAAGACCCAGTTTCAAAATAAAGTATAAAAAATAGGGCCAGGGATGTAGCTCAGAGGTAGAATGCCCCTGGGTTCAATCCCCGGTACCGCAAAAAAAAAAAAAAAGGACTTCTTGCATGCTAAGCATGTGCTCTACCACTGAGTTATATAGCAAGCCCTCATGACCACATGAAAACTATTAAAAAACAAAACTCAACCATTTAAAATCTCTGGATATTGTCCTGGGAGCACAGAGTAAACTAGTAAATGTTTATTCAAGAATCTACTAAACCTTTGTTAGAAGTTTAAAGAGTCTGTAGCATTCAAGCTGCAGCCACCGTCCAGGTGGGTATGACTGAGAACATGGGCCTTCCTCTCCCCACCACCTCTCAATCAAGGGCTACAGTACCTCTTCAGGATGTGCCAATGGTCTGCAGTGCTCATCTACACCAGTTATGTGTTCAATGGGCGAAGTTCCAGATCACTGTGGCCAAGGTCAAGGGCGCTTTCCTGAAGAGATACACCTCCCATTCATAGAGTGGAAGCTTGAAGCCAGGTGTGGTGCTATACACCTATAATCCCAGTACTTGGGAGGCTGAGACAGGAGGATTCCAGGTTTGAGGCCAGCCTCAGCAACTTAGGAAGATTCTCAGCCACTTAGTGAGAACTTCAGCAACCTAGAGAGACCCTGTTTCAAAATAAAAAGGGCTGGGAGTGTAGCTTGGAGGTAGACATGCACAGCAAGAGGAGTATGTATAGATGTTGGGAAGATAACGGGGTGGACTGTAGCAGACACTGTTGGTTGTCTACTCAAGATTTATTCCCTGTTTTTTCCCTCTTCACAGGAGTTTAAGTTTGTTGAGACATCCACCTTTCAATGCACCATCACACAGCTCAGGGGAAGCTACTTCCCTCCTGAGCTTCAGGGAGTGGATCTGATTGGTCTAAGTAAGATGTCATCCCTATTGTCAACAAATCGGTTAAGAAAGACACAGGTGGTTAAGAAAGACCTCCATGATTTGGGAGGGATGGATTCTTCATAGTATCTTTTCATGGGGGAGGTTCACAGCCTGGAAAATGGCCAAGTTTTGAGGTTTCCTAATTTAGTTTCCAATTTAGTCTCAGAAGTTGAATAGTGTTTTCTCAAAGCAGTTTGGTGATTTCACAATTGGCTTTTAATGTGCCCCTGGTAGCCTCTAAGGGCAAAGTGTATCAGTTTATATATGACCCGGTCACGGTCATTCACATGGAACAAGAAGGACTCATTGTGATGTGGGCTACTAGATCCCTTTGCAATTCGTGACAGCATAAATCAGAGCCTGGTTCTTCAGTTTTATCCATGGTAACAAGTGAAGCTCTGTCTTCAAAACCGAACTGGACACATAGCTCAGGTCAACCCCAGAGGAGTGGTTGGTTTTTTTTTTCTCTGACATTATATCTCCATTTCCCCCATAATTCATTTGAATTTCTGTGGCTTATGCCAAGACACAGCAGTCCATTCACATTTATAAATGCTCCTGGATAGCTTTATATTTTCAATAATTGGACCCCAGTGATGGGTTAGTTTTATGCACATCAGTATTTCATTCTTGAATGAATGAAAAGTTTTAGATTTTCATTCCTTCAACAAGCATTGATTGAAAACTTGATATTTTGGGCACTGTGTTGGGAGTTTGGGGTATAGAGACCAGACCCACATCTATGCCTCCTCCTCCAGAGACACACTGACAAGTATTAACTCACAAGCATTTACTCACAGGGACAAATTAGTAGAGGCAAAGGGGTAACCAATCCTACTATTCCTAGGTAGGAAATGGCTAAATGAATGGTAATGTATTCATATAACAGAATACTATGCAGCAATTAAGATAAATGAAAAAATTATACACATTACACATGGGTAAATCACAACATATCAGTAAAGAAAGTAAGTAGAAAAGAGAATACAGATAGCCTGATATTATTTATGTAAACATTAAAGATCCAACCTCTGAAATAGTATATTTTGATCAATAATTCACATATACAAAGTAAAAGCACACAAACATGCTTTAAAATAGGCAATGTGTGTGTGTGTGTGTGTGTGTGTGTGTGTGTGGTACTGAGGATTGAACCCAGAGGCATTCTACCTCTGAGCTACATCTCCAGACTTTTTTTTATTTTTACTTTTCATTTTGAAACAGGGTCTTGCTATGTTGCTTAGAGTCTTGCTAAGTTGCTGAGGCTGATCTTGAATCTGTGGTCCTCCTGTCTAAGCCTCCCAAGTACTGAGATTACAGGTGGGTGCCACCACACCTGGCTAAAATGGGCATTTTCTCTGAGAAAGAAAGAATGAAGAAAGTATAGGGAGGAAGTTTTGTCTTACTAGTAACTTTTTTATTTTACAAGAGAAGGATGAAGCCATTTAGACAAAATATTAATGCTTGCTTAATTGTAGTGGCTTAATTGCTTAATTGTATTAATGCTTGCTTAATTGTAGTGGGCACTTTGGTGTCTTTTATACATTTCTTTTTCTGTATTTTGTTATGTATGAAAAGCTTTAGACTTAAAAGAATGCTTAAGCCAGGCATAGTGGTGTATACTTATAATTCCAGTATTTGGGAGGCTGAGACAGGAGGATTGTAGGTTTGAGGCTAGCTTCAGCAACTTAGCGAGGCCCTCAACAACTCAGCAAGACTCTGTTTCAAATAAATAAATAAATAAATAAATAAATAAGGAATGAAAGAAAGAAAGAGAAAGAAATGACTAGAAATATTAAAGAGTTGCTACTTTTTTAGGGTAATAATTATCTATCTATTATCTATTTGTTTATTTACTTACTTATTTATTTATTTCTGTGGTACTAGGGATTGAACCCAGGGGCATTCTACCTCTGAGCTACACCCACAGCCCTATTTTATTTTTTTATTTGGAAACAGGGTCTCGCTAGGTTGATGACACTGGCCTTGAGCCTGCGATCCTCCTGTCTCAGCCTTCCAAGTGCTGGGATTACAGGTGTGTACCACTATGCCTGGCTTAGGGGTGATAATTTTACTGTAGTTATTTTTTCAAAGAGTCATTACATTTTAGAAATACCTACTAAAATATTTTATATGAAATCATATATCTTGCATTTACTTCCAAGTAACTGGAGGGAGATGGGTATTAAGTAAGTGTATATAAACACAAGGTATGTACTGATAAATGTTGAATTTCATGAAGGGGACAGGAGGGATCATTACAATATTCTGTGTGTATTTTGTGTGTGTATTTAAAATATTTTAAAATAGAAATCTAGAAAAACTGGGGAGGCGGTAGAGATTACCTTGTTTAATTCTCTTGCTAATTCTGAAGCCCCTTCATGGAATGTCGGTTAATGAAAATGTGAACTCATTCATTCTTCCTCTTTTTAAAACCATTTTTCTCCTTGAAATTTAATATTTTTTCCAAAGTAAGTCATTATGGTAGAGAAGGAAAAGCTTAATTTTCTTGGCAGTATTGTCTTGGGCACGGGTACCTTTTCATTATATGGTATGGTAAAGCTTTAGTCTTTCAAGTATAAAAATTACATCCCCTCATTTCTTACTTTTGAGGGAAGTGTAAATATTTCACAGTACATTTAGACTTAAAATAATCAAATGCTGCATTTTTTTATTATAAGTTCAGTTAATATATAGTCTTAATTTCTAAGTTAATTGTGGAACTCTTTAGAGACAAATGATGGCAAAAGATTCTTAAGTATGAACTAAACTTTAAAAACCTTTATTTTAGCCAGATGTCATGGTATAGGCCTGTAATCTCAGCTGCTCAGGAGGCCGAGGCAGGAGGATGGCAAGCTCAAGGCCAGCTGGGGCTACTTAGTTGAAACCCTATCTCAAAATAAAATAAAAAGGGCTGGAGGTGTAGCTCAGTGGTAAATTGCTTGTCTATCCTGCAGGAGGCCCTAGATTCAATTCCCAGTACTGCAAAAACAAGCAAATAAAAAAAATTTAAGCCAGGCATGGTGGCGCATGTCTGTCACCCCAGTACTTGGAAGGCTGAGACAGGAGGATCACAGGTTCAAAATCAGCCTCAACAACTTAGCGACATCCTGTTTCAAAATTAAAAAAAAAAAGGGGGCCGGGGTGTAACTCAGAGGTACAGTGTCCTTGGGTTCAACACCAAATAAATAAATAAATGGTTTTCCACATGCTTCAGGGCAGGAAATTACAAGTTTGTCTCTGAAAATGATGAAAAGAAGCAATCAAGACATTTTGTGTTTGTTCACAAATTTTATTTTTAATTAAGAAGACTGGTTTGCATGCATGAGAAAGGGAATGTGTGTGTGTATGTGCACGTGTGTGTGCGCGCACATATGCGTGCTTGGTGCTGGGTATCAAACCCAGGGCCTAGTACATACAAAATACATGCTACCATACTTCCAGCCCCATTTTTTTCATAAAAGAATATAAAAAATGTATCTGGGCCAGGCATGGTGGTAGTGTACACCTGTAATCCTAGTGCTTGGGAGGCTAGGACAAAATGATTGCAGTTTCAAGGACAGCCTCAGCAACTTAGTGAGACCCTGTTTCAAAATAAAAAATAAAGAGGGCTGTGGGTATAGCTTGAAGGTAGAATTCCCCTGGGTTCAATCCCCAGTACTAAAAAAAAATTGTATCTGGGCCTTATCTTTAAATGAACAATAACGAGAAATGCCTGCCCTGATTGCCTGAGACTTTTGTATATGGTTGCCTTTCAAAGCATCTTCAGGATT
>PVJS01000695.1:0-15000 GCA_004027185.1 Glis glis | reverse complement strand
CTTGTCCTCTTGAGAAGCTGTAGTCTTCTACTAACTTCTCTTATTGAATATGCAGCCTCAGCTGGAATTTTCCTTCATCCATAGACACTCCAAGCGCTATTAGACCTGCTACAGGTCCAAGTAATAAGGCTGCTTGCACCTGGCCTGAAGAGCTCGTCCTGAGTCCCCTCAAAGCCGCCTCTCTAACAGATTATTCAGAAAATGAACCAGAGCTGCGCATCACCTGTAGTGTATATTCTTTTTTTTTTTTTTTTTGCGGTACCAGGGATTGAACCCAGGGGCGTTCTACCTCCGCGCTACACCCCCGGCCCTATTTTTTTATACTTTATTTTGAAACTGGGTCTCACGAAGTTGTGGAGGGCCTCACTAAGTAGAGAGAGAGAGACAGGGAGACAGAGAGAGAGAGACAGAGAGACAGAGAGAGCTGAGGCTGGCCGCGAACCCGGATCCTCCTGTCTCCACCTCCCAAGTACTGGGATTGATTACAAGCATGCGCCACCACACCTGGCTTATCAATACTTTTTAAAGAGCTATATAATAGTTGCATCACAAAGCCACTGTTCAGTGGCAGATTAACCATGAAGCTGATTAAAACTAATTATCGGAGTTTCTCATTAGCACCAGCCACTTACAAGGCCTAGAAATGGCCCCCTTTTTTAACCATAATTTTTATTTGGTGATAATTTGACTTTTTAGGGAAAGTGACCCCAAAAATACTTTTTTCTTTTTTTATTAATATGCTTTTATTGGTGCATTATAGTCTCACATCATAATGTAAATCATGTTGACAGTGGCATACATACACTCAGCATTTGGTTGCCCCCACCTCCCCATTTATCCCCTTCCCAGAAGAGATACAAACAATAGATACATGAAAAAATGTTCAACATCATAGCCCTTGTTGAGACTGAATTAGAGAACTAATATACACTAGAATATACACTACAGACCGGGCGTGGTGGCGCACGCTTGTAATCCCAGTACTCTGGGAGGCGGAGACCGGAGGATCCGGGTTCATGAGGCCCTCTGCAACTTCGTGAGACCCGGTTTCAAATTAAAGTATAAAAAGTAGGGCTGGGGTGTAGCTCAGAGGTAAAATGCCCCTGGGTTCAATCCTCGGTACCGCAAAAAAAAAAAAAAAAAAAAAAGTACGGATGGAACTAGAACACTATAATGACACATTCTCGTCTATTATCCACTTTTAAAATATTTGAACCATCTCTCAACACTTGACAATTTTGTTTTTATTTTTACTCTTTTTAAATTAATGTTTTTGGTACACTGTAATTATATTTATAATGGAATATATATGATATATATATATATATATATATACAATAGTGAGATTCATAGTGATACATTCATATATGCACATAACATTTCTGGTGTGTTTCCCACCCCCCTCCACGGCTCTCCTGTTTTCTCTCCTCATTTTCGGGAGTCTCCCTTTCTTTCCTATTTTCTGTCTAGTTTCCACATATGAGAGAAACACAGGTGGCCCTTGATTTTCTGACTCTGGCTTATCTCACTTAGCATGATGGTCTCCAGTCCCATCTATTTTCCTGTAAATATGACATAATTTTACTCTTTGAACGCATTTTTCCATCCCACCTTCTCCTCATCATTCTATCACAATCTTTTTTTATTATTCATTTCATTTGGGTGTTGGAGATAGAACCCAGTGCCGCACACAGGCTCAGCATACACTCTACCACTGAGCAACACCCCAGCCCTAACATAGTCTAATGTATAGTTGTTTTTTTAACAGTTTGAGATACCATTCATGTACCATACAATCCACACATTTAAAATGTTCAGTTCAATAGCTTTTAGTGTAGTCGCAGAGTTATGAATCCACAACCACAGAACAGTTTAGAATGTTTTCAATTCAGAAGAACTGTATCCCTCAGCCACTGCCCTACAAGTCCCCTATCTTCCCCTCCCTCCATTCTAGCCAAACTTTAACCTATTTTCTGTTTCTCTAGAGTTCCCTATTCTGGAAATTTCATATCAACAGAATCCTACGCTACATGGTTCTTTGTGACTGGCTTCTTTCAGTTGGCAAAGATTGTCAAGGTTCACTGTCTTTTTTTATTTTTATTTTTTTTTTTTGTGGTACTGGGGATTGGACCCAGGAGCATTCTACCTCTGGGCTACACACCCAGCCCTGTTTTTTATTCTTTATTTTGAAACATGGTCTCACTAAGTTGCAGAGGGCCCCACTAAGTAGCTGAGGCTGGCCGTGAACCGGGATCCTCCTGTCTCAGCCTCCCAAGTACTGGGATTACAAGCGTGCGCCACCACACCCAGCACTGTCTATTTTTGCTTGAGAAATTTATGGACCTCCCTTTCCTGCAACCCAAACGTGCCTGTGAGTTGAAATTTTTAAATGATCTTTTATTTCCTGTGACTGAAAGATTTTAGGAGCTTATTTTCTAGGTTGAATCTGCATTGCAATTGTTGTTACCCTATGCAATTAAGAAAAACAACATAAATCTGTTATAAATATTGATAAAACATGATTATGCTACTAAGTGGAAGGAGCAAAATATTACTGGACAATGCACCACTTATATGATGAATTTTTCTCATTTTATTTTTTGTGGTACTGGAGTTTGAACCCAGGGGCGTTCTACCTCTGAGCTATGCCCCCAGCCCTATTTTATTTTTTATTTTGAAAGGGTTCTCACTAAGTTGCTGAGGGCCTGAATTACTGGCATTACATGTGCCATTGCACCTGACAGGCTTTTTGTTTTTTAATTTTGACACAGGGTCTCGCTAAGTTGCCGAGGGTCTTGCTAAATTGCTGAGGCTGGCCTCCAACCTTCAATCCTCCTGTCTCAGCCTCCCAAGTACTGGGATTACAGGAGTGTGCCACCATGCCTGGCCCTGGCAGGGTCTTGAAGACTCCTAAACCACTGATCAAGCCTGGGAAGGCTGAGGGCTATTGCTTTCTTTTATAAAGTGTGTATTCGAACACATCCTGAGACAAGGGTTATATATAGGCAAGGATATGGAAATAAATAGAGTTCTTTTAAAAATGATCTGTATACCATTTGGACCCAGGAGACTGCAAGTCACTGAGCTAAAGGATCTTAGATTTTCATTCCAAAAGTCTGCCCTGCAAATCCTCCTGATACGGGTCACCGTATTGGTCAGGGTTCAGTAACAGAGCAGAATCTGCTCTGGGTCGTTGAGCAGGAGGGGATCTGTTACAGGATATTAAATGGTTTGTGGAATCACTGGGGAAGGCACACAAGCAGACTGAGTCTCAAGCACCCCTAAGCGATGCCCGGAGTCCCATGGATGTGGAGACTGTGGTCAGAGGGCGATCTGGCACTTTGGGAAGCTGCCCCACAGCTGTGGCTTTGGGCCATCCTGCCTTTGCCACGAGCGAGGTGGTGTTTACTTTTCCAGCCATTGTATAAAAGAAAACAGACTAAAAAAGGATGACAGAGACTGAGCGCCAGACCCCAAGATGGGGGCCACCTGGCAGGTTCTGGGGACCACGGTTTCCCTGTGGCTTCTGAGTCTGCTCCAAGACTGATCAGAATTAAGTGAATGTGGCAACGAGGGTGGATGAAAAGAAGAGGCTAAACGTCGCCCGCGGTTATTGTGCCTTGTGGGAGAAATCAGTCCCAAGTGCAGGTAGCAAGGCTTCCCGAGGGTCCTGGGCAGTTAGCTCATCACAGCAGGACTCCGTGTGCCCATTTCTATCCACAGAGGCGACTCAAATCTGTTGTGCATGAACCCACGCTCTGTGCGTAGATGCAGAATATGACAACCATGTTTTCCAGAGAGGTTCCGGTTCACTTCACACGCAAGGGGTGTTTTTTGTCCCTGTGTATTTCTAAAGACCCTTCGAGGTAACTTTATGCTTCTTCAAAGATTTACACGCCAGGAGGGCAGAACTTTTGTTGTTTTTCTCCACTGACTTTACTTCCAGCCCTGGGAATGGTACCGCACAAGAACAGGGGCTTAGTAAGCACAGGCACCTCCCAACTTGGGACGGTTTACTTTAGGGTTTTCTGACTTTATGATAGTGAGAAATCAGTATATATTCAGTAGAAGCCATGCTTTGAGTTTTGAAGTTGGATCTTTTCCCCGGCCAGTTTCTCACTCAGCCATCTTGATGCTGTCATCCAAAGCAATTGACCATACAGCTTAGAGGAAGGAAGATTTATTTGCTCAGTATATTTTTGGAGATTTGGGGTTCAGTCCATGTGAGGCTGGGGTCTGCAGATCTCAGGGCATGGCGGCAGGAAGGAGAGAGAGAGAGAGATAGAGAGATAGAGATAGAGATAGAGAGAATGAATAAGGGCTCTGCATAGGAGAATCAAAGACACAAGCATAGTCCCCCAAGGTCACACCGCCAAGTACCCACCTTTTCTAGCTACTACCCACTTGCCAAGTTTACTGCCCCAGTAAATCCATTCACATACTGATGAGATTACAGCCTTCATGACTTAATTACATCAACTCTGTTCATTAATACGTGAGCTCTTCAGGCAACATTCTCTATCTAACCTTAACATGTGGTCTGATCCTCTGTCATGACACTGGGCGGTGACAGTGACCGCAGCTCCCAGCCTGCCCTGCGACCACAGGGAGGAAACAGCTTCCCCAACAGAGGGCTGCGTGGCTGAGCCAGGGGGTGCGGTAGGTTGGGTACATTCAGTGCATTTCTGACTTGTGATCTTTTCAACTGATGATGGGTGTATCCAGACATCACCGCATCGTTGAGGAACATCTGTGTTCAATTCATAGATAAACTAATGAGTTCTTGGCGGGAGCCCAGACTCATTGTTTTGTCCCTGGTAATATTTTTTTTCTCAATGTCTGAGCGATAGATTGCCGGCCCCAGCATGGTGTCCAAGGTAAAGTTAGGTCATCCAAGGGGACTTTTGAACAAGTCTAAGATCTACAGAGAAGAGGCAGGTTGTTCCTACCTCCAGGCCACCGTGTCTGGTCCTGACATCAGAGCCAAGGCCAGGATGGTGCCCGTGTGGCTTTCGAATTACGACCTCAAAGACGGCAACAATTCCACGGGCGTGTACTATGTGCGAAGGATTCTCACGACAGGCCTCGAGGTAGGTTTCATTACTCCTAGTTTCAAATCAGTAAACTGAGTCTCAGATTGGTAAAGCGACTAACCGAAGGCCATTGCAGGAGAACCCGCTGAATTGTGACTTGAGAGCATTTACTCTGAGCAGGGACACTGAAAAGAAATGCAGGTGGTTTGGGTTCTGGGCCTGGCTCTGCGCTGGGATGCGCTGGCTTGGAGGACACGGCCAGGCCCTCTCTTGTCCCCCATACAGGAGTTGGTGCTCCTCAGTCGCTGCTGGTGGGAGCAGCTATACGCCCATTCTGCAAAATGGGCACTGAGAGGAAATGACCAGTGTCCTGTCCAGATGGAAGCACCTTGACCTTTGGTACCTGTCTTTCTGAGAAGGAGGTGTGCCCCCGAAGCTGTGGCCGGGAGATGGGGAGCCTCCATTGTCCTGCATCCTGAGTGACAATCCGGGTGGGATCATGAGCAAGCGGGGACATGCATGCACTTGCCTGGGTCCTGGGGGCTGAGCATTGCTTGTTGCCATGGGATAACCCAGCTGATTTCTCCCGATGCGCTTGGTCACCTCTCTTTAATCCTCTATGTCTGTTTTATCACCTGTAAAATGTTGACACTAATATTCACCAGTCAGCTGTATGCAGACATTAAAAGAGATAAAGGGGGAAACCGTTCCTTCTAGGTTTAACATTCTCCAAAGACCGTCTAGTTAGTGACTTAGCATGCATGAAAGAGTTGCCTTCACGGCCACAGTATCATGTGTGTAAGGTCTTAAGTTCACTGTTACGGGTTTGATGGCGAAGAGTCAGAACTGGAGATGCCAAGAGCGCCTCGTGCCTTTGGCTTGGGATCTTCCAAGCCTCTATAGCGGGTGGGTTCTACATTACCTTAAGAAAGGTTGAACGGTTTTGCAGGTGAATCTCGCCTTAGCCTCCCAAGGTGTTTGTAATTCACAACTCCGCAGGTGTGGACCATCTGTTCGTGGCCCCGTGGGTTCTTAGTGCCTGCCCACAGGGCTGGGGTGTCTTAGCCACTGCAGACCCCCACTCTCCGTGCTGGCAGCCATGAACTGAAGCTTCCTGTGGAAATGGGGGTGGAGGCGAGCAGGACTTCAGGTGGCAGCTAGGATGAGCAGGGGACTCTCCTGCCGACTAGCTGTGGACACGTAGTGCGTAGAAATTGACTATTGTTTTGAGTCATGGAAATTTGGGCTTCGTTTCCTGTTTCTCTCATATGTGGAAGCTGGGGAGAAAATAGGAAACAAAAGGGACTTCAGATAAATGAGAAGAGAGACCAGTAGGATAATGGAGGGAGGTGGGGAGGGAAAGAGAGACATGAGGGAGGAAACAGTTCAAATACTGCTGTGTCCAACTATGAAGGCATCACAACCAATCTCACTAACACATCTGGGGGCGGGGAATGGGTGGGATCCAGAGGGATTCACACCAAGTAATGGGTGCATTTATGAATGTATGACTTTGAACCTCACTGTAATATGTAATTACAATGCACCAATAAGGTATACACAAATCAAATTAGTTTAACCTGACTAATTCTATTGAGAATGAGGCAAAATCACAATGACTAGACCTCTGGACTGAGCAACAGAAGTCTTGGATTTTTGGTTTCACTAAGGGAAACATATGCTTGGTCTCTCTGTCTCTAAGGACATTGAATTGGATTTTCTCTGGGTCTTCTTATGATTTTAATATTTCTCTCTTCTCTCCCTCTTATCCACTTATCTATACAGCCAGTCTCCACCCATCCACTCATCCACATGTCCATCCATCCATCCATCCACCCATCATTTCTCCCTTCCTTCCATCCATTCACTTGTCCACATGTCCATCCACCATCCATCCATCCATCCATCCATCCATCCATCTATCCATCCACCCACCCATCCTTCCATCCTTCAATTCATCTACCACCTACCTATCCATCTAACCATCCCTCCATCCTTATCTTAGAGACCAAAAGGAAATGACTAATTAAACCATAATATTTCCACAAAATCCAACTCTTCTATTCACTCACTATTCTATGTCAAAGTTAGCTTAAAGAAGGAAGCAAACTTTGTCATCGATTTTTCCTTAGCTGGCATTAATTGCTGAGATGAAGAAGAAATCAAGTATTTCCACTCTGGAAAAGCTCTTTTGTCTCTATGGAGGGCCTTCCTTCATTTTTGTTTTGTGCCGAGAGAATTAAACAAGGAGCCCTTGAATGCGGGTCAGACAGCTGGAAAAGGTATCTACATGAATATATTTGAATCGAAATAGCTCTGCTCCTCTTCTTACATCAATTTACCGAATCAAAAAAGAAACTTCCTCTCACTGGAAACTCAATTCCCGGCAAATGGGGAGAAAGTGGTAGAAACCTGCAGAAAGTATCACGGCCCAGTGACATGCAACCTTGCGGCGAGAGGCTCCATCCAGAAGGGAGACGCAGCAAGAAAACCAGAATAAGATTTACAGGGGACATTTACATTGCGGAAGTGGAGCCCACGACTGTAACTCTGTAAGGAATTTCACAAGGAAAACATAACTCCCGTCCCACAGAAAGGACGAAGGGCCACAGGCTAAGATTCTGGGGTGAGGAGCAATCCCTAGACAGAAGGGGAATTTTGCTGTTTGTTATCAGGTAATAGATCACATTTCCCTTGGAGCAACATCTGGGAAGATGGAAGTTTATTAGAAAGCTGGTCAGATCTCCTGTGCTAGAAATATCAATAAACTCTCTCAAGTAGTTATTCTCTTTTCTTTGGTTAAAATTGGGCTCCATTGCGTATAAAGGAAACCCCCCACTAACAGCAGCTTAAACATCCAAGTGTTTATTTTGCCAACAAGTTTTGAGGTAGGCGGTCCTGGGCTGGGACCCAGACCCCTCCTGCCTCTGCTCTGGCATCCTCAGTGTACTGCTTCAGTTTTCAGGGAGGCTTCATGGTCCACGGTGGCTGATGGAGTTCCTACCATCACATCTACATTCTCGACAACAGAAAAAAAGGAGCTATAAAAGGGAAAAACATGGGCTCATAACAATTTCTTTCTTTTTTTTTTTTTCGGTACGGGGATTGAACCCAGAGGCATTCTACCTCCGCGCTATACCCCCGGCCCTATTTTTTTATACTTTATTTTGAAACCGGGTCTCACGAGGTTGTGGAGGGCCTCACTAAGTAGAGAGAGAGAGAGAGAGAGAGAGAGAGAGAGAGAGAGACAGGGAAAGAGAGAGATAAAGAGAGCTGAGGCTGGCCGCGAACCCGTATCCTCCGGTCTCCGCCTCCCAAAGTAACAATTTCTTTCTTTAAGAGGATGATTTCTTTCTTTAAGAAATCGTCCCAGAACTCCTATCGGCACAGCCTTGTTGGCCAGAATTGCCTCTTGCCAATTCCTAGCTGTAAAGGAAGCTGGGAAATAATACCTTTTGGCCGGGCATAATGCCACCCCTATAAAAACAGGGTCCTGTCACTAAAGAAGAAGGGGAAAAAAGAACGTTATGAGAAACCTAAGGGCTTCCGGCACGTTATCTTTCCATCTAGTGTCTATGAGACAGTTACACATTGAGAAACCATAGGGCATACTAAATTATCGGGAGATAAATTGATGCATTGGTTGAAAATTAAACTCTAATATTTCTCATATAATGCAAATAATGGAGTGTTCTTAAGTGGTTTGTTAGACGGCTATTTTGAACTCTGTTCTGAGGACAACTAGCTTCATGGACTGTCAGCAGCTGTCACTGATGCAAATTAAGAAACTATTCCAGGGACACATACACTTAAAACTGATTTTTCCCGAGTCTTTAATATCCTAATGTGATCTGTGACTCTCCAGAAACAGAATCTTCCCAATATCTTTGTGTGTGTGTGTGTGTGTGTGTGTGTGTGTGTGTGTGTATGTGTGTGTGTGTGTGTGTGTGTGTATGTGTGTGTGTGTTTGTGTGTGTGTGTACCCAGGGGCACTCCACCTCTGAGCTACACCCCCAGTCCTTTTTTATTTATTCTGACACAAGATCTTCCTAAGTTGCTGAGGGTCTCGCTAAGTTGCTGAGGCTGGCCTCAAAACTTTGATCCACCTGCCTCAGTCTCCCAAATACTGGGATTCCAGGCATGCATCACCATGCCTGGCTTATGTTTTATTCTGAAACAGGATCTCACTAAATTGTTGAGAGTCTCACTAAGTTGCTGAGGCTGGCCATGAAACTGCAATCCTCCTGTCTCAGCCTCCCAAGTACTGATATGAGAGGCATGCGCCACGGAGCCTGACTTCCCAATATCTTTCACCCTGAGCATTTCCTGGAATTGCTGCCCCATGGAACACACTTTATGAAATGCACAAAGATGATGGGGCCCCACGGAGGAGGGCTCAGATGTTTGCCTGCTCCTTAGCAGGCAGGGCTGGGAGTGATAGAGGATTTGG
This sequence comes from Glis glis, assembly GCA_004027185.1. Classification (NCBI taxonomy): domain Eukaryota; kingdom Metazoa; phylum Chordata; class Mammalia; order Rodentia; family Gliridae; genus Glis; species Glis glis. Next base: position 5,517 of record PVJS01000695.1, on the reverse strand, counting down.
ACTAGGCCTTCTATTTTTTTTTTTTTTTGTGGTACCGGGGATTGAACCCAGGGGCGTTCTACCTCCGTACTACACCCCGGCCCTATTTTTATACTTTATTTTGAAACCAGGTCTCACGAAGTTGCGGAGGGCCTCACTAAGTAGAGAGAGAGAGAGAGAGAGAGAGAGAGAGAGAGCTGAGGTTGGCCGCAAACCCAGATCCTCTGGTCTCCGCCTCCCAAAGTACTGGGATTACAAGCATGCGCCACCACGCCAGCCGGCCTTCTATTTCTTCAGAACATTTGTAAGCAATCCAAATATATTTGCTGCTCAATTAATTGGGTGATTGTGATCATGTAACAGGAGATCCAGAAATAGAGAATTTCTATCCCTACAGTCAAGGACAGATTGGACTCCACAGGATGAGTGGGGACTTGAGCCACCTGCTCCCTCTTCCTTCCCAGTTCTTCACACTCTGTCTTTCAGCTCATGGACCTGTTTGATCGCTAAGGCGACCCTGGTTTGGGGAAGGTGAGGTGGACTGGAAGTAGAATAGTGGTAACCAGTGGCTGGAGAGGGGGCTTGCGGGTTAGAGAGGGCACAGAGTTTCAGTTTGGAAGGATGAAAGAGTTCCAGAGATGAATGGTGGACACGGTTGCATGAATGTACTTCATGACAGCGAACCACATGCTTAACAAATGGTTACGATGGTACATTTTATGTTAGGCACATTTGACCACAATCAAAATATAAATTAAGCTGGATGCAGTGGTGCCTGTCTATCATCCCAGTACTTGGGAGGCTGAGACAGGAGGATCCAGGTTTGAGGCCAGGCTCAGCAGCTTAGCAAGACCCTCAGCAACATAGGGAGACCCTGTTTCAAAATAAAAACTAAAAAGTAAGCCAGTTGTGGTAGCACACGCCTGTAATCCCAGTACTTGGGAGGGTGAGTCAGGAGGATCACAGGTTTGGAGGTCAGCCTCAGAAACTTAGACCCCCAGCAATTTAGCAAGACCCTGTTTCAAAATAAAGAAATAATCCCAGTACTTGGGAGGTGGAGACAGGTGGATCTGGGTTCGCGGCCAGCCTCAGCTACTTAGTGAGGTCCTCCGCATCTTAGTGAGACCCTGTTTCAAAATAAAGAACAAAAAATGGGGCTGGGGGTGGAGCTCAGAGGTAGAATGCCCCCTGGGTTCAACCCCCGGTACCGCAAAAAAAAAATTAAAAATAAAACAGAGATAGAATGCCTGAGTTCCACCCCCAGTACAAAAGAAAGAAAGAAAGAAAGAAAGAAAGGAAGGAAGGAAGGAAGGAAGGAAGGAAGGAAGGAAGGAAGGAAGAAAGAAAGAGAGAGAGAAAGAAAGAGGTTTACAGAGGCTAAAGCAGTGTGGATTTTGGAGTTGGGCAGATACACATCTCAGTTCCCACTCTTAGAGCTAGACCTGTAACTCAAGGTCAGTAATGGAGCCCCTGACTCCAGTTTTGTCCTCATCGAATTGTCGGCACCCTCAACAGAAATGAGGTAAGGGAAAGGGCAAATGAAGCAGATGTGAGGCAGGATAGAAGAAATAAAAGAAATAGGTAGAAAGGAGACATAAAAAAAGGGATCTCGATCGATCAGACAACAGAGACCACACACGATCCGGAAAGGTGGCCAGAACCATACTGCAAATTCACTCACAAAATACCTGGAACTGTTAATTATCCAACCTAGGACTAGTGAAGCAGGAGAGAGATCTTTTGGTCAAAGGGAAGAGGTTACACAAAAGAGTCATCTCTCTGGGCACGGTTAGCATCCCTAAATGGTTTAAACAAAAGAGACACCTATTGATAAGACAGTGAAGGTCCCATCAGGACCCCAAAGATGACCCAAACACCCTAAATCGTCTTGCAACTACCAGACTGATGGACTGATGTCATCCGCACACACCTCCTCCTCCCCACTCCTCATGAAAATATCCAGTAAAAGAAGAAGCCACCAACCCCCAGATGTGTCTCTCTTACCCTGGAGATGGCCTGCGTTCTCCCTTGAATATGTATTTCTTGTTTCCTAAATTAGTCTTTATCTATGTCTCTCATAGGCTTGTGCTGAAGTTCTTTTCCATCCTGTAAGCCGAGGACCCTGCGGGTCCCCTTTCTCCCCACCTGGGAGCTGCTCCTCACCCTTCACAGAATTGACCTTTCTCCCATGACAGATGTACTCAAGTTTGCCCTGCAAGGTTGTTGTAAAGATTAGAAGAAATAATACTTCAGAACTTAGGGTAGTTCTGAGAACTTAGTAGGCACTCAGCAGATGGTCCTATTAAAACACAAATTCATATTTTCAACACTGTTTTCAATACAGCAAAACATCTAGAGATGGGGAGTACCTTGTGCTGACGTGGCATAAATCTTTTGTTGTTATTTTTGTTGTTGTTGTTGTTTTGTTTTGTTTTCGGTACTGGGGATTGAACCCAGGGGCATTCTAGCTCTGACCTACACCTGCAGCCATTTTTATTTTTTATAGTGAAACATGGTTTCCTTAAGTTATTGAAGTTCTTGCTAAGTTGCTGAGGCTGGCCTCGAACCTGTGATCCTCCTGTGTCAGCCTCCCAAATACTGGGGGATTCCAGGGGTGTGCCAACACTCCTGGCCCTTTTTCCTCTTTTTGCTTTTGTTTTGTTTTGTTTGGTACTAGGGGTTGAACCCAGGGGCATTCCACCTCAGAGCTACACCCCCAGTCCTTTAATTTTTTTTTTATATTTTCAAACAGGGTCTTTCTAAGTTGCTGAAGCTGGCCTCAAAAAATGGGATCCTAAGCCAGGCGTGGTGGCGCACGCTTGTAATCCCAGTACTTTGGGAGGCGGAGACCGGAGGATCCGGGTTCGCAGCCAGCCTCAGCTCTCTCTCTCTCTCTCTTTAGTGAGGCCCTCCGCAACTTCGTGAGACCCGGTTTCAAAATAAAGTATAAAAAAAATAGGGCCGGGTGTGTAGCGCAGAGGTAGAACGCCCCTGGGTTCAATCCCTGGTACCGCAAAAAAAAAAAAAAAAAAAATGGGATCCTCCTGTGTCAACCTCCCAAGTACTGGGATTACAGGCATGCACCACCACGCCCGGCAGACATATCTGGAGCATTTGGTATTGTACCAGCTGACCTTGTGGAGGTTAACTGAAGTGTTTTGGCTCATGTAGTAGAGAGAGCTCTGAATGACAACGGCCTGGACATTTAGTAGCCATTTCTGCTCCGATATGACAAACATGCGCGTGTTCTTACTGTCCCCTCTGGTGGCTCGTGGTATGGAGTGGACTCTGTGGGGATCGTGTGTGTGTGTGTGTGTGTGTGTGTGTGTGTACTCTCAGGAGCCTGCACAGTAATGACACTGTGTCTTTTACTGAGCTGTCTAGGAGCCCAGACACCTTTAAATGCATATGCTTTCGCCATTGAAAGCGAGCCCACTCTCTCCATTGGCCCATCAGAGTTCTTTTCTGGCGATCTTTCTGGCTCGTGGGATATCAGCCAGGAAGCTGAGACACGAGGAGCTCGCTGCCTGGGACATGTCGGTGTCACATAAGGAGAATCGTTCTGGGCGTCGTGTCCTGGTTGGAGCCCAGCCTGCTGTCTGGGAGAGGAACCGCAGGCTTCCTGGCTCTCTGGTTCTGAGACCCTGGCTCTTGTAGGGATTTTACTCAGGGACTCTCAAATCATGAGGACAGAGGTAAGTGTGTCTACCCCGAACCTCCGTGGGCTTGTCTTGCTGTCTGTGCACGTGAATTGTTATGGCTGTGATACGGTCATGTTCTTCTGTCTTTTCTCTCCGTATCTCTGACCTGGTTCACTCACTTGAAGGAACATTTGAGCCAACTTTGGTGGCAATGAGGGCCCCGGGAGAGCTGGCACCCACGGGGGCTCTGAGACTGGAACCACAGCACTTTCCACCACGTGACCCCATAGCACCTGCTCCGGAAGTTACTCCTCCCTACACAGAGAGGGCAATAGCTGTGATCAGTGAATTTGGGAAAGGATGCTTTAAGGCCAGGTGACATCGGGACACAGTTTGTCTGGACTGGATTGTCAATGGCTATGGCATGGATGTGGACCATGGAGGCTCCAAGGAGACCAGGTCACCAACGAAGTGGAACTCACACTGGGAAATTGGTCATGGAAGTCTAACGCCCTTGCTGCTGCTCCATCTGGAGCCAGAGACATCAAGACGCCCGGTGCTGCAGCCGTCTCAGCCCTCTGGGAGTGTGGGAGGAGGGTGAATCTGTGCACAATGGAGACACCAGCCAAGGAACGCTTCCAATCCTCACCCGGGCTTCTGTCTTGTCTAGCGCTCCTCGCTTTTATAAATTAAGACAATAATTAAGGTCTTTTTTTCCCCTTGGTTTAAAATTTATCACTTTATTGTTGAGTAGACATAAATGAACCAATTCTCCAAAGTCATGGCCATTGAGCATAATTAAACGGAACAAGCTGGGGGTGATGGTGCGTGCCTACATGCCCGGTACTTGGGAGGCTGAGACAGGAAGATCACAGGTTTCAAGCCAGCGCATGGTAACTTAGTGAGACCTTTCTTCAAAACAAAAAATAAAATAGGCGGTACCGGGGATTGAACCTAGGGACATTCTACCTCTGAGCTACACCCCCAGCCCTATTTTTTATTCTTTATGTTGAAACAGGGTCTCAAAAATAAAATAAAATAAAATAAAATAAAATAAAATAAATAAAATAAAATAGGGCCGGGGGTGTAGCTCAGTGGTAGAATGCCCTTGGGTTTAATCCTTAGCACAAAACAAAACAACCCCCAGTCAGGTGTGGTGGTGCACACTTGTAATCCCAGTACTTGGAAGACCGAGAAAGAAAGATCACAGGTTTGAGGCCTGCCTCAGCAACTTAGCGAGGCCCTCAGCGACTTAGCAAGACCCTGTTTCAAAATTAAATAATGAAAAATAAAAAGGGCTAGGTGTGTACCTTGGAGGTACAATGCCCCTGGGTTCAATCTCCAGGAACAAAAACAAACAAATAAAAACAAACCACAGCCAGGTGTGGTGGCCCATGCCTATAATCCCAGTACTTGAGAGGCTGAGACAGGAGGATCACGGGTTTGAGGCCAGCGCACAGCAGAGACCCTGTTTCAAAACAAGGAAATAGGGCTGGGGTGTAGCTCACAGGTAGAATGTCCCTGGGTTCAATCCCCTGTACCAAAACAAAACAAAATCAAACACCAAGATGTGGCAGTGATCAGACAGTTATTTTCATCCTAACCCACCACTTATTTGGATCCATCAGGCTTCAAAATAGATTTTGTCCAAATGAACAATCTTGCAACTAACTACGGACTGATCAAATAAAACAGATTTTTTACCCGCCATAGTCTGCTTTGCAAACAGCGGGAAAATCCACTATTGCTGTACCATGGCCCCCCGCCAAATTCTTCGCTTCGTATTGGAAGTGCACGGGTTTCTTCAGGGGCTACCTGATCTCCTGTGGCCTGGTTTAAATCCACAACTGCAGCATCGCTCCCGGGGATCCCTCCCCCCCCCCCCCCCCCCCCCCCG
>PVJS01000694.1:86083-119069 GCA_004027185.1 Glis glis | reverse complement strand
ACCGAAAAAAAAAAAAAAAAGAAGAAGAAGAAGGAATCCCAGCAAAAGGAAAGGTGAGAGAAGAAAAAAAGAGAAGGAGCAGTGGGTGGAGCGAGGTGCCCAGAACTTGCAGATGGAGCAGAGGCCAGGTGAGCGTGAGGCTGGGAAGGGGCCTGGGGACATTTTGTAGATGTGGATCAGAGAGGAGGTGCCCACCCATGCAGAAGGGAGGGCTGGGCGTGTGGGAAGCTTTGGCAGAACTGCACAGGGCCATGACAGGGAGGGAAAGAGGAACGCAGGGGTACAGGCCCCTCCTGAAGAGGGGAGGTTGAATGCAGACCAGAGCAGGGGTCACGGGGACAGTCGGGCTTGGGGACGTGTAAGAGGGAGGGCTGCACAGCATGGTAGGGATGGTTCTAGATGCTAAGAAAGGGAAGCACTGAGACGTGGAGGCGTCAATCTCGACTGGGTGGGGCTTGTACACTAGGAGGAGCTGGAGGTGGACAAGTCAGGGGTCACAGGTACTGGGGATTAAACCCAGAGCATTCTACCTCCAAGCTACACCCCCAGTCATTGTTTTTTAAACAGGGTCTCACTAAGTTGCTGAGGCTGGCCTTGAATCTGTGATCCTCCTATCTCAGCCTCCCAAGTACTGGGATGACAGGTGTACGCCACCACGCCTGGCTGGTGACATGGTTTTGATTTGTGATGAAGTCCACTGTCGTGGCAATGAGATGGGCCAGTCTCCCTGCCTTCCACACACACTCTCCTAGGCTGAAAGCCTTCTGCCCAACTCCTCTCCCTCGCTGTCTCCTGCCCAACCTAACTGGTCCTATCCTTAAAGTTACACTGAGTCCTCCTATACCAACCCCCTGCACTCACGTCAGGGCTGTGATTATCTCCTCTGTGCGCCTGGGTGTGGGGCTGCGAGATTCTTGGGCGCAGGGTGAGTGGGGCCTGGGACTGACCCTTCCCCTTCTTTGGTCCTTGCCTGGCTCTAGGGCCAAGCACTTCTTGGCCAGGGCTCATGAATGGGCTTGGCTGACAGTTTCCATCCCAGGACTGGAGTATCTTTAATTATCCTAAGAAGTGTCATAAAACTCTCCTTCCCAAATATTCTCTACTCTCAGGTTAGTTTAAAATTCACGGACATATTCAAAATAAAGATATACAAGGCTGATCTTTGAGTGGGGAGGTGTGTTGGAAAGCCAAAGTATCAGACAGGCTGGGGCTCACAGGCGTGTTGGGAGATGTGGGAGGCTGAGACCTTGGTGGGGAACTGGGAGAACCCAAGACGACGTGCCTCAACTTGTCTGACATGGGGCTTGGCACAGAAAAGGCGTCCAGGGAACGGGAGCTGTGGCTAATTCCATGTGTTTGCTGGTATTAACCAATAAATCATTCACGCGTCCCAAGTGCGCCCTGACGGGAGTGAGAGCCAGCGTGGATATGTGCTGGGTTTTAAGGGATAAATCATTCAGGATTACCATTTGCCAGGGAAAACCCACAAATGGGCACCAAGGGACTGAAGTAGGATCTTCGTTCCTGGTGAGAGTGACGGGTTCGGATGAGCCGTCTCACACACACACGCACAAGAAGCAATGCTGATTTGGGTTTGAGTTGGCCTTACCATTTTATTAAATGTCACCTCACAAAAAAGTGCCCTGCCCAGACCCTTACCCCTCCTCAACTCACACATGTGCACATGGGTGAGTCACATCACAGTGACTTTCCCAGTCTCTGGAAACACTGCCCTGTGTTCCCAGTATAGCTATGGGTCTGGGCCAAAGATCCGAGCACAGCCAAATTCCAGGCCCCAAGAGGCAGGAAGAACTACCCAGAAAGCTCCCCATCTTCCTCCCAAAGTCCTGGACTTCTAAGGAATCCCTTAAAATACCCCCTCAAATTCTGTAGGGAGGAATTCCTTCGCTCACATTCTTTTTTTATTTATTTATTTATTTATTTATTTATTTATTTATTTATTTGCAGTACCGAGGATTGAACCCAGGGGCATTCTACCTCCGAGCTACACTCCCAGCCCTATTTTTTTATCCTTTATTTTGAAACCGGGTCTCACGAAGTTGCGGAGGGGCCTCACTAAGTAGCTGAGGCTGGCTGTGAACCCGGATCCTCCGGTCTCCACCTCCCAAGTACTGGCTCACATTCTAATTATTGAGCTCCTACTGTTGTCAGGCGTCCCACTTTGAGGGCTCTCATTCTAGAAGGCGAGGTACAGATTCAAACGACCACCTCTAAGAGAGGAGGTGCCGCAACAGAAGGGTATAGAAAAAGCTAGTGACAGAGCGGGCAGGAGTCAGACAAGGGAAGACTGTGGAACAGGCAACATTTGAGCAGAACTTTGATGAACAAGCATCTGCAGGTGCAGACGGGAATGCAGGGGAGAATATTCCAAACGGAGGGAAGGGCATGTGCAGAGGCAGGGAGATGCATGACACAGGCGGAAGCAGGTAAGCCAAGCGAGTCTTGATTCTGAAGGGTCTATATCTCAAGCTAAGGGTCAACAGGAAGGAAATGACAGAATTCTGATTTCAGCTGGGGTGGTGTAGACAGAGCAAGTGAAAATGGGGGCCTGTGGGGAGGACACGGGGCAGCTGAGGACAAAGAGGTAGATGGGCCTGGATTCTACATTAGGGTGCAGGTTTGTAGACTGATAGAAGGAGACAGATTCCAGAAGATTCTCAGAGGCAGAAAAGACAACAGGAGGGAGGTCACACCGTATGCAGTGTGTCCCTCCCCTCACCTCCTGCTTAGCCAGGCTGTAGCGACAAGGGACATCACCCCCTCTAATCTTGGCATTTCGCTTTGTTCTGTTGAGTCATGGCTGGAGCTGGGAGGGGGAGGGAGTACAACCCCGGGAGTGGGAACTGCTGCCCTCACAGTCCTTCCTTTCCTCCAACTCTTCCCTCCACTGGAATCTGCTCCCCAAGTGACTACTCAATCTCACCTCCTCAGCCAGGCCTGCCCTGACCACATGGGTATGAATACTGCCTTAGCTCGCGGCACCCCAGCGCACCTTCCCCAGCTCTGTCTTTTCCCACCACCTCTTATCTATTATTTGATGACAGGTCGAGATCCCTCATCTGAAATTTCAAAGTCTGAAATGCTCCAAGATCTGAAGCTTTTTGCGCACGGACATGATATGCCGTCAAGTGCTTCCAATTGGGGATTTTCAGATGAGAGATGCTCAACTGGTAAAGTCTATGCAAATATTCTAAGACCTGGAAAACTCGGAAATCTCAAACACTTCCGGTCCCAAGCAGTTCCGATAGGGATACTCGACCTGTGTTGAAGTTTTGTCGTCATCTCAGGCTCCCCACTGGAAGGGAAGCTCATTATGAGCAGGAAGTTTTGTGTTTGCTTCAATGATGCATCCCGGGTGCACAGAATGGTGCCAAGCATATAGTAGTGCCCAATTAATATTCATGGAGTTAATGAAACTATTCAGTGACCCCTCTCCTACCAAATGAAAGGAAAATGGAACAGCCTGGCACTCAAGTTCCTGAGCACTGTGGACCCAGCCCACTTTTCTGGCTTCTCCTTCTCCCTGATCCTACCAATGCCCATTTCTGGGGAAAGCCTGCCTTTTTCAGCATTTCCTAAACACCTAACAGAGATCTCCTTCGTTCACTTTCCCCTCCCCAACCGCTCCCTGCCTTTCAGAGTCCACCTTAAGTTAAATGATCCTTCTAAAGGTTTCACTGCCCTCGGCAGGGCCAGATCCTCTCCTCCACACCACACAGGGCTGGGTTTGCATCTCTTTCCTGACTTCTATCCCACTCTGTTTACAGCAGATCAGTAATTCCAACCCAGGGTTCCTGGGCCCCAGGAGTTTGTGAAGGTCATGATGGAGATCCCTGGGCTCTTTTTATTATCTCAAAAAGTCTAAAAGTAATGGGCACATTTGTGTTTGTAGACCTTGCAAACCTCAGAGATATCCTCAGGGGTAGACTGGGCAGGCGTTCTCTGCTCGGGGCTGCAATATCAGTGTGACAATACTGGTTATCTCCTGCTGATAAGATGCTGTGCCAGGCACTGAGATACACTTTTGATTAGTAGGGGAGGACAGGCGGGGAGGAACAGACTAATTATTGCTTAATACATGCAGCTGGTTTAATTGACAAATCTTTTACAACATGAGGTCTTCCGGGGGAAGACAAATAATACCTTGGCCTTACATGCACCAACTTATCCCATCTGCTAAATGATAACCTCTTGGAGGATGGAGACTGAAATTTACTCATCTTCGGTCCCCATGACTGAGCACGGTGCCTGGCACATGGCAGGGGGCAAGGGGGGAGGCCAGACTTGGTAATTATTAAATAGAAGTGAATCAAACAAAAAGGCAGATGGTCCCTTGCCCTATAGGTTAATTGAGAACTCTCTTTCCACCATCTGGAGATGGAGAAAAAGGCCACAGAAACCCACAGACATTTAAGTGGACACTTGGCGGGGGGAGGGGGTGTGCCAGGGGAGGGCCTCATTTTGTACACAGCGGGTGCCAAGTAAGGTAGGCCGCTGGGAAGGAGCAGGGGCCATGCCTGTGGACTTTATCCACCTTCCTCCCTCCCCATGGCCCTGCATAGCTGTCCCTGCTGTCAGGGTGCCCCTGAAAGAGACATCTACAGACTGTGGAGTCCCTCTACCCCGTCCCTCTTCCCTAGCTACTGAGGAACTCATCAAATATCATTTCCATAAGAAACAGCGACTCGGGTATAATTACACTGTCATAAATTGGCCTCAGTGCCGTGATTAGCGCTCCCATCTTGTTCCCAGGGAAGCCCATGAGCTCTCGGCACTGGCTCAGGGGAGACACCCTGGGGAGACACAACCGGGAGGCTCCGAGGACCCTGCTTACCAGGATGGTGGTGACGACCAGGGTCGTGTTGAAGAGACTGTCGGAGCTGTTGGAGGCGTAGAGGCGGCTGTCCATGCTGAGGCCCTCTGCCACATGCCACTGGCCGATCTGAAGAGACCAATGAGAAAGGACTGGGAAGACATTGGGGAAAGAGGAGCCAGGCAGGCTGCTGGCCTCCAGGCTCAGGAGGAGCCCGGGATGGATGGATGCGGAGTCTGGAGCAAGGGGACTGGACCAGTCAGGACACAGGGACTGTAATCTAGGGTCGGGGTCTTGAGAAGGGGGAGCTGTTAGATAAGGGGAGAAAGGAGTGGACTTGGGAGAGAAGAAAATGGAAAAATAAATCAGGAATGGAACGCAGCTTGGGAGAGTTCAGAGGGAACGAGACACGGAGATATTATGTAACTCTCAGGCAAGGATGAGCTACAGTGCTTTCATGCTTCAAATCATCCTCATTCTCTAAATAAGACTCAGAATGGGCATGCCACAGGCCTTCAGTAAATGTTTACTGAACAGTTAATATATAGATGAATGAATGAGTGGACGGACTAGAAGAGGGAAGACCCAGGTTCTGGTCCTGGCTGATTCACTTACTCTCTGGAAATTTAGACATGTTAAGTCCTCCAGAGCCTTGGCTTTCACATCTGCTCATGGGGGTGGCACCCTTCCCCCCCCCTTCATCTTGGAGCAACTGAGATCGTGTATGCACCATTCTGACAGTACAATGCCCATCCGGCCCCGGAGCACAGATGGCCCTGTGTAACCTCAGAAAGGTTTCCTCATCTGCAAAATGGGAATAATAATAGAAACTTCCTTGGGTTATTGTGTGAACATATTTAAGCTGGCATTCAATAAATGTTATTGTTATTATTTGGATCTGAAATGCTCTCCCCCAAGCGCCTGTGATGAAGGCTTGGTCCCCAAGATGGAAGTTATTAGAAGTGGGGCCTGGGAGGGTGATTGGACTATGACCTTATCAACGGATTACTTCATTGACGGATTCATAACTTAAGGGGATATTGGGAGGTGATGGAGACTTTGGAAGGTGGGACCTAGTTGGAGGAGGAGGGTCCTTGGGGGTGTGCCCTTGAGGAGTACATCTTGTCCCTGGCCCCTTCCCCTCTCTCTCTCTGCTTCCTGGCCACCATGAGGTAAGTGATGCTCTGTTCTACCACATACTCCCCACCATGGCGCTCTGCCTCGCCACAGGCACAGAAGCTATGAAGCCAAGTGACCATGGACGGAGACCTCTGAACCATGAGCCAAGATCACCCTCTCCTCCTCTGAGTTCACTGCCTCAGGAATCTTGTCACAGCAACAGAAAGTGGACAAACGGCTAATTTCCTTCTACTTCCCTGTTGTTTTCTTTGTACTGCCTTTTGTTCTGTTTTTATTTTATTGAGATAAAAACACATAGCATGAGAGCTACCCTCTTAACTAATTTGTAAGTGTATGATACATAACTTTTGGACTATCCCATTGTCTTAAAGACCCCTAGAGAAAAAAAATATCCAAAACTTACTTATTTCCCCATGCTAGAAAATCACCTAAGCTTATACTCACCAGCAGTGGATTGTAAGATTGTTTTTCTCAGTAGAACCCTTTTAATAATATATCTACACATATATTATGTAAATATATGTTATGTGTAAATAATATAGAAATGCATGATATATCAATTCTATAAATATATAATACACATATGTAAAATCCCAATATAGTTCTTCTAGCTGGAGCCACTGACAAATCATGTCTGCTGCTGAGCATCCGAGGTGGGCAGCCAAGAGAGACAGCTGGCAGCTGGCTACAAGCCGATGACAGGCACACAGCCGCCTCTGCCAGGCGTCTCCAGGCTCCAGCAGCAGCTTCCCTGGAAAACTCAAGAGTCCCGTGGCTTCTGGGCTCTGGGTTCTCTTCTGGAATCTCCAAGAACAATAGAGATTGGCTCAGTCTTGGCCCTAACCCACCCCACAGGGCGAGAGGGCTCAGGGTCACAGTGAGCAGGAACCGAGGGCACGTACAAGGTAGGGTCCACCCAGGACCGCTGGACCATCATTGGGGAGTCTTCTCCGCCTCTGCAGGGCAGGATGGTTCTCTACATGCGTGTGCCTTTTTAGTTTGCAGGCAGCATCGCATACATATCTGAAGAACATGCCCCATTTTATGAATAAAGAAATGGGCCGGAGAGCCCACCCTACAAATCTGAGGCCACACTGCCCATCAGCAGAGAAGCTGTAGCCTTGAGCCCGGTGCCCCCACCCCATTGTCTTCCCAAGGAAGCCAGCACAGCCGTCCCGTCCAAAGCTTCCAGTGTTCTCTTGCGTATTTTCATCTGCCCATATCTCTCCCCCACTAGCCTGAGTGGCTCATGACAGAAGAGGGCAGGCTGATTTATGCTCAGACCCCAGCACCTGCTCTGAACTGGCTTCGGCAGATTGCTGCGGTTGGCCAGGCATGGACAGGAGGAGGCGGGCCCTCCCTGGCCTCTGGTGATCCTGTTGTCTCTTAGGGGGACCAGCCAGGCCATGCTGTTGTCTGACATCCCTCCTCCCATCTCTCTGCAGAGGAGAGGGATGGGGAGGTTGAGGGGTGTGCTGCTAGATTTCTAAATGAAGGGGGGAAGGGGAACAGTTACCAGGCAACTGTGTGCTAGATACACAATTGTATCACCTCTCTGAAGTCTACCATCACCCTTTGGAGGAGTTATGACATTTCTATTTTACTTAGGAAAAAACTGAGGCTCAGAGAGGTCTAATACCTGGCCTGAAATCACCCAGCTGGTAGATGTGGCACAGGCTTAGAATCAGATCTGACTCCTAACTCTGTGCTCTTTCTGTTTCTATTGTTGTCCCTTAGGGGACACTAAAGTGCTCCTCATTTGAGCAGGCCAGGCTGACCAGGAAGTGACTTCAAGAGGCCTCGGCCTTCTAATGTGGACTCCTGGCACACCACTTTCTTCTCCTTGGTCTTGGTACTCCAAAAAGCCAAGGGGATTCATTCTTTCTGAGGCTCAGTAATACAGGCTTCAAAATGGGTAGACCTGGTCCATTTTCAAAATGGGTAGACCTAGGCTGCAAAGGGCTGTGTTTAGACAGAAGAAACACACAAAGCAACTGGGCTAGATGTCAGAATTTGGATGTCTGGGGCAGGACTGAACTTCTTAAGAGTCCTATTTGTCACACCAACACGGCCAGGAAGACCTCAGCTCCCCCTGCCCCCTTCCCACCCCCACTGTCCTGGGATTCAATTCTTACCCAGCATATGCTGTAAGAGGCCCTGGTCCCAGACTCTGTGGTCTTCCTCAAGCCCTGAGCAGGTTACCAGAAAAGCCAAGGATAGAAAGAATCTATCCCGAGCCAGATCCGACAGCCTGAGCAATGTTCCCTCCCGTGCCGCACCTCTGGGGACCTGGCGAGGAGACTAATTATCCCCCAAGCTCCAGTCGGGAAATGAATCTCCCTCCCACCCTTCTATTAGCCCCAAGAAATTAATAAACTCATCAGATCCAACAAAGTGGTTTGGCAGCTATTACCCGGTGCAATCTAATTGCACACAGGCAGTGGGAAGGATGGGGAGAGGCAGAGCCAAGCGCCCAGAGGCTAATTGCCCCACCCACCAGGCACCTTCAATGCCACACAGGTGCCAGGGGTGGGCAGGAGCACAGCACTCTCGTCGCTGCAATCTGTGCCATCTCCCACAGCCAAACCCCTTGCCCCACCCCGCTGACACCTGCCCCCCGGACCTCGTGTAGGAACAGCTGTTCTGTAGGCCCACCCACACACCCACCCTGCAGGCTTGAGCTTCTTCAAATGTCTCTGCTTGGGCTCTCCGGACTTCCTGTCTCTCCCACTTGCCTTGCCTTCCAGAGAGACCCCAGGGGTTACAGTGAGGTTGGGGAGAGCATGCATTTGGACAGGACCACTACCAGCCTTCTACAGCATCTTAATGTAGGGAAGAAGAAGCACCCCTCTGGGCCGAAGGCCCTGTCAGGGCACAGCTTGGCATACGGAGCTCAGACTGGACTCCAGCCTCTACTCACCCTTGAGCATGTACAACCTGCACCACCCAGGCGATGGGCCCAGTTGGAGGACCTGGGTTTAACCTGGCTTCTCTGCCTATGAGCCTCGCCTAAGTTACTGAATCCCTCTAAGCCTGTTTCCAATTCTATAAAATGGGGATTAAAATAGCAATTATTGCCCCCAGAGTTCTTCAGGAGATTAAATGAGATGATATATGTGCAAAACACTATGTCAGTGTTTACTGTGTCATCGCCTGAGACAGAACGTAAAGTCTCTTCTTGTGTTTTCCAAAGGGATCTGCACTGTGGGCTTAGGTATTAAGTGGGACAGGCCAGGGTCTTCAAGACCGGTGTCCAGACCCACAGCATCAGTGTTATGGTTTGAATATAGAGTGTCCCCTGGAAAAGCTCACGCATTGGCAATGCAAAATGTTCCGCCGGGAGTGGTGGCGCACGCTTGTAATCCCAGTACTTGGGAGGCTGAGACTGGAGGATCCGGGTTCGCAGCCAGCCTCAGCTACTTAGTGAGGCCCTCCACAACTTCGTGATACCCGGTTTCAAAATAAAGTATAAAAAATAGGGTTGGGGGTGTAGCTCGGAGGTAGAACAACCCTGGGTTCAATCCCTGGTACCGCAAAAAAAAAAATGTTCAGAGGCGAAACAATCGAATCAGGGTTCTGATCTCATCAATGGATAAGTCCACTGAAGGGTTAATAATTTGAATGGATTTACTGGGTGGTAACTTAGGCAGGTGGGATGTGACTGGAGGAGGTAGGTCACTGGGGGTGTGGCCTTGGGGACTGTATCTGTCGTCACTGGTCACCTCCTGTTTCTCTCTTCTCAGCTGCCATTGACTTGAACTCAGCTTTCCTCTGTCACGTCATGCCACCATGATGTCTGCCTTGGAGTTGGCCAACTCAGTACTTCTGAAAACACAAGCTAAATAAACTCTTCCTCCCCTATGCTGTTCCCGTCATGTATTTTGGTCACAGCACAGTAGGGTCCAGCAATCTGCTGCAGCAAGCCCTCCAGGCAATCCTGATGCTGGCTGGACCACAGCAGAGCAGAAAGAGAACACAGATGACAAGCAGGATCGCGGGGAAAGGCTTGGGTATAGAGGTTAATAATGATTATCTATCACCATGAACTAGAGAATATCTCAAGACTGGTTCTCCTGGAAAAAGAGGCCCTGGCTTATAGTATCAGCCAGTTTCTATGGTGCAAACACTCCCACGTGGCTGACACAATGCTATGGAACTCAGAGCTGGGGAGACATGTGTCGAATGGTCTCTTGGTAGTTGGGGCAAGTTGGCTCCACCCCCACCCCATACAGACAGGCTCTGGGCTGGGCACTAATGGTTTGTACATATGGATCCCACTGCTGCCCCACTTTATCAGTAAAGAAAGTCAAGTCCAGGTAAATTAAGAACCAATCCAAGTCACAGAGCTGGTAAGTAAACTAGGATTCAAAATAAGACCAATGTGCTGCTTCTCTGAAATCACAGTATTTAAAACAAATGTGCAGTCCTTCTAATGACTGATTCTAATGCTATTAGAGAAGCATTTTATGATAGGAGTGCTTACTCAATTATGAAAATTTAGGTAAATATAACTGATAAGGGATGTGCTTGTGTGTGCATAGAAAAGAAAGTATCATTTACCCGACGTTCCCAAGGGACACGGGTCTATATAAATTAATAATAATCTTGCTCCTTTAAGCCCTAAAATTTGGAGGATTTAATTGTGTATTCAAAAGCATTATTTACGAAAATCCCTTTTAAGGGAACACATTCCTCTGTCGTCCTAAACAGAGCAGGCATCTCTACCTTAAGATGCAGCGTTAGCACTACACAGCCAGCAATTACACTGCAGCGATCTAATGCTGCACTAGGGTGATCATAATGTCCAGAGCCATTTGCCTGCACTTCTGTGCCTTTTATAAGTTAACCTGTCTGCTTTCCATACTGTTTGTTTCTTTTCTCACTGTGAGCTGTCACTTCTAGTACGGCAGCTGTCTCTGAGCCTCTGTCCTCCCAAGAGTTGTGTGGAAGACCCTAGAGTTCAGGTTAAGACCCCAAGAGTGGGGTTCAAGACCTGTGGGTGGAGCAGCCAGGGACCAAGCTGGAGAGAACAGGTTGGAAGGATAGCTTAGACAGGGGCCCAGGGGCAGCCATGATGGATGGGAGCCATCCAGTCCTTTGAAAGGTGACAACCGCACAATAGCGTGACTGTCAGACACCTGGAATTGGTCAGCCTTGTGGTCCCAGGTCACCAAAAACAAGTTGGCCACTATGGGAACCGCTCCAAGGGCCCTGACTACTAGTGTCCTCTGCTGACACTGACCACGGGGCTGGGTGACCCTGAGCCAGTCAGCTGACTCCCCCCAGCCCTTCCGCAGACCTCACCCTCATCCAAGTTCCAGCTGAACTTCCCGGGGGGCTGGAATCACTTGGGGCCTCCCTGTTTCCTTCCTCACTGGGTAGCAGCCAGCCATCGCCACAAAAATATCCCCTGCAGCCACACCAGCCTCTGCTTAAAAACCCTACAGGTCATCCTTCCTGTGTTGGTTTGAGGATAGAGGCCAAAATGCACGGTGGCCCGCGGGCCCTGCCAGGCCAGCTCCCCACCCACTCCCCACCTCAGCTCACACTGCTTGGCGGAGGGGGGGCAGTCCCTGCCTTCTTCATGTGTTCAAGTGCCCCAGGCTAGGTCCCACTAGGGTCTTCGCACATGCCGTCCTCTGCCTGGAACGCTCCCTGCTGCGTGTCCCCCTGTCCACCCCCGGCCCTCTTGCAGCTAGTTGAAGGGATGGCAAATCCGGCCCTCTCCCTGTTTCATGGAAACAACGCCTCCCCGTTCTTCATGCACACTCCGTGACTGCTTTCACCTACAACAGTGGAATCCCAACAGAGACTGGGTGGCCTGCGAAGGCGAATCACTCTCTGGACCTGCAGAGGGAATGTTTGCTCACCTGACCCAGTTTTCAGTGATCACTGCCTGCAGGAAGCCTTTCCTTATCCCCCAAAGTCGGGCTTCTCCCAGCACCATATTCTTCTTCGACCATTTATTAATGTGACATGGCTTCCTTTCTGCTCCTCTTACATGACAAGTTTCATAAGAGCAGGGATCATGGCTGGTTTTGCCTGCCCTTTAATCCCTGGAGCCCAGCACAGTGCTCAGCTTATTATAGATGCACAATAAACCTAGTTGAACAAATACACCAGGACC
Organism: Glis glis; assembly: GCA_004027185.1. NCBI lineage: Eukaryota > Metazoa > Chordata > Mammalia > Rodentia > Gliridae > Glis > Glis glis. The sequence continues at coordinate 106,968 of PVJS01000694.1, read as the reverse complement.
TTTGCATACATTATCTCACTTAATCTTCAGCTCATCTCGAAGATTTGCTCATTTTACAGCTTTAAAAAGTCCCTTGTCCTACTGAGGCTTGGCAATTAATGTCCCCAAAGTGACACATTGCCAAGACCCAGAATGGCAATTCAAGCCCACGTTCTCTCCATCCCCAAAGCTTATCTGTCTACCCACTGTGCTATTTGGTTACAAAGAGTCAAGACAATAATGATGAGAACAGGCTTGTTATCAGAGCTGGCGCCAACATCAACAAGTCCCCTACCCTCTCTGTGCCCTGGTTTCCTTCCTGGCTGTCATAATGAGCCACCAGGACCTTTCCTGCAGACCCGTTCTGGAGGTCCAGGGACGCACCTGATTGCTGTGCCTGGGCCCCACGTGCCCTGCCACCGACGGGAAGCCCTGGTGATCCTGCAGGCTCACAGCCCTCTCCCTCCCGACTAGAAACACTCAGCACTGTCTTTTCACCACTTTGTTCTGTCTCAAGTAGGTAAAAGGGATTCACCTTGGAAGCCCTGAGGGAGTTCCGCACATCCTTGCCCACACTAGCCATTTGATATTTTATGTACATTTAGACGATTGTTCTTTGTACTGCCAGGACCCAACCTCTCCTAGGGAGGCTGACGTAACTCCAGGGCAGGGCAAGTCCTTAGCTCCAGACTCAGATACTGTAAACATTGATTGGTCCCCTCTTGCTAGGCACTGGGCCATGTAGTTTGCTTACATGAGTCTTTCTGATTCTGCATAAGAACCCTGTTATTATTCCCACCTGAGAAATGTAGCAAGTCCAGGGAGAGCTGGGAGGAGTCCAGTCCAATGGATGCTGCCTGAGCTTTCCTAAGCCTTTGACTCAGTTGGTCTAAGGCGCTGTTCTGTTCAACTGTGTGCTGCAACCCACTAGTGGGTTATGAAATCAACCGAGTGGGTCTACCTTTTAAGAAGAAATCTATACAGAGAATGGGTTAGAGTCCAATGCATGTTGCACGGGTAACCATTGTTTCCTAAGTGTTGGCTTCAGTTGCACATAAGTGGGTGTTTGTGTGCGTACTGAATTGCAACCTACACGCAAGTCACACTCAGAGTGTGAAAGTGCCTGGCATGAGGGATTTGCACACACTACCTGTTCACTACTCTATCATCAGCTCCTAGCACAGTACATAACTCATGTTCAGTAAGTATATTTTTGGCATCAATGAACTCCTAGCCTTGGTCACTTGTTGTAACTAAAGGATTAACTATAAGAAAACTACACAAGCTAACACTTTGGAACACTTACTCCGTGCCAAGGACTAGACTTGATGTTTATACCCATTATCTCATTTAATCTTCCCAACTACACTTTGAAGGAGGTCCTATCATCCTCCCATCACAGGGAGTCATGGAGTGCCTTGAATCACTCCTTGGTGGCACTTCTCACTCTTATTGTCATGACTATCTATGTAATTATTGTTTTCAAGCCCATTTCCTCCACTGAACAACTCATTCCAAGAGTGACAAGACTCCCACGGTGTCCCCAATGCCGAGCACAGAATCGACACTTACTAAATATTTGACAACAATTTCAATAAATTCCCCTTTGTGACTCCAGCTCTCAGGACGGTGGCTGGGTGCTCAGTAAATATCTGTTGAACTGGTTTATGAAATTCTTTTGGTCAAGACACTTCTTTTGCCGGGCGTGGTGGCACACGCTTGTAATCCCAGTACTTTGGGAGGCGGAGACCGGAGGATCCGGGTTCGTGGCCAGCCTCAGCTCTCTCGCTGTCTCTCTCTCTCTCTCTCTCTCTCTCTCTCTCTCTCTCTCCTTAGTGAGGCCCTCCGCAACTTTGTGAGACCCGGTTTCAAAATAAAGTATAAAAAATAGGACCGGGAGTGTAGCGCGGAGGTAGAACGCCCCTGCGTTCAATCCCCGGTACCACACACACAAAAAAAAGACACTTCTTTTTAGCCTGTAGGTATCATACCTATAAAAGGAGGATATAGGCTAGTTCCTTCCAGCTCTAAGAGAGTGCTGTGCATATTTATAATGTGGTGTCCTTTCAAAGTACCTTGAGGCAGAGTCTAGAAAGACCGGCCCAGAGGGGAAACAGGGGCCCCAGACAGGTGACTATAGGATGTCACTGGAAGCCCAGCTATCTAGGTACAAAGATGACACAGGCGGCTCCTTGCATGAGGGGTGTGAGGAAGACCCTCCTCCAACCTACAGCAAAACAGTCCTCTCTGAGCTCACAGAGTGAAGGCAGTCCAGGGAAGGAGGGAACAGGTGTGTGGACCCAAGAAACAGAACTAAAGACAAAAGGAAGATGCTTCAGAAAGAAAGACGTCTGCCCAACAGATGGAAGAACTTTCTAGAAATAAGAGCCTTCCAACATGGAATATGCTGTGCCTATAGGTAGTGAATTCCCTGATACTAGAGGCATTCAAGAAGACTCTCCTTCATGAGGATGCCTTTGCAAGAATCCAAGCAGCCAATCAGAACACTCGGTCTGGGGGACCTTTATTATTCTGTTTGGCCCCAGGAATATAGGACCTAGATTTTACTCCTATGTCAGGGGAACCAGGAGGAAGGCAGGGCATCGAATGGTCGTTGAGGTCCTTGGACACTTTAAGAAGTAGAACAGGGGAATGGAGCAGGGAACACAAAGAGGGAAGGCCACACAGGAAAACTTCAGGCTTGCTCACTCCTGGTCTTCTCTCCTGGGTGAATCTCATTTCAGTTGATTCTTTTTATGTGTGCATAAGCATTTATTAAACACCGATAGTGTGCTCTCTACCACTTTCTGTGGACATCATGTTATTAATGGGAGTTCTGATCTCTAAAGCTGCCAAATACATTGAATTAAGGAATACTGAGTATTTGCTCCTATGGGAAATAGGGGGTTAGGTTCCTGTGAGCTTCCGGTCACAACATTTTCATCAACCAATATATTATGTATTATATAATATATATTTTTAATATACAATCTTGTTAATTTATGTGTTTCTGTTCCTGGATAACTTATTTAATATATATTATTTATTTAATTAGTACTGTAACTCATGCCCAAAGAAAGCTTACTGAATGTGGATTTTTTTTTTTTTTTTGTAAGGCACATCACAGTCTTTTTGTGCCTAGGAACCTGGACAGCACTTCAGTGCTATGATTGGAAATTAAGAAAGATTACTAGGAAAAAGGCACCAAAATTCCAAAGATATAGCACTAAGTAGACCAAGGAAAGAGGGCTTGTTTGAAGTGAGAGGCCGAAACTAGAAGACACAGAACTGCCTCATTCAACCTCAGATAGGAACTTGCTCATCAAGTGACTCCAACTTTTTGCCTCTGTGCATGTCTGTAAAACAGCTACAAGTATTGATTTGGAGTTTACAAAAAGATTTTTAGCAAGTAGTCAGATTTGCAAATATAAAACTCACAAATGAGAAGAATCAATTGTTCTTGTCTACACTTTTGCTAAGATGTGCTCAGACTCCATCCCTAATCCCCAACCTCAAGGATGTAATACAGAATTTGGTCACCATTCCTATTGCCAAAGAGTAAACCCGCCCTGTCTATTCTCAGAGGCTCCAGTGACAGATAAATACTGCCTCAGGCAGGAGCAGAGCTCAGGCCACCCCCGTGGTGCTCTTGTGGAGTTAAGTTAAACTTCCAGAGTAGGGCTGGAAGGATGCTCACATCTCTTTTCTTTTCAGACAGAAGTTCCAAACAAGTTTAATGGTTTCTTTTGCCTGTACCCCAACTCCCTCTTTTTCTTTCTTATATAGTCAAGACTCTCATAGACTGTAAGTATTTGGGGGGTGATTCAACTGGCCTTCCTCACACTGACACAGTGTGAGGGTACAGCTGTGGGTGAATAGGAAGGTTCATCTGCCCTTCTCTCTCCACCTCCAGCGACTGAAGATATTTCAGATTGGCTGCCTAGGAGAAAATATGTTGGAGAGCTTGGGCACACTCAAGATTTTTCATCATATAACAAAATCACTGCCAAAGAGCCCGACACAGTGGGACGCTCTGGCCTTCGCTGACTCAGCTCGTGAGGTGAGATCTTGGAAAATAGCTGTACTAATAACACAACTTGGATCATCGAGTGGCAGGTGACAACTGAAGTCATGTTTGTTTGTTTCTTGTGGTACTAGGGATTGAGTCCAAGAGTGTTCTACCTCTGAGCTACACTCCCAGTCCTATTTTATTTTTTAATTTGAAACAGGGTCTCAGTAAGTTGCAGAGGGCCTCATTAAGTTGCTGAGGCTGGCCACAAACCTGTGATCCTCCTGTCACAGCCTCCCAAATACTAAGATTACAGGCATGCACCACCATGCCTGACTTCCCCCCAGCCCTTTTTATTTTTAATTTTGGAACAGGGTCTCACTAAGTTGCTAAGGCTGGCCTCAAACCTGAGATGCTCCTGTCTCGGCCTCCCAAGTACTGGGATTATAAGTGTGCGCCAACATGCTCAGCTTGAACTCATGATTTTAATGATGGGTCTAGGCTGACGGAAGCTGGTCACCCTCTATCCTTAAGGGAGTCGGGAGAATGCTGGAAGGCAGGGGAGGGTGTAGCTTCTGACTTTTCAGCACTGGGCTAAGAATGGCCCATCCCTGCCCGTGGTGGCAGGCTCTCCGGTGAGAGAGAACACTGCATGGGCCTCACTGCGTTCTGGGACAATGGGGACTTTCTAGTGTGGGGTGTCCACAGTCTCATCTAAGCAGTGCCATGCTAGACAGGTCCATCATGTGCTCTGGACTCTCCTGGGGGTGCTCATGGTTCTGGTTCTGGTCTTCACAACCACCCAGAGCCATTGCAGTATGGGACTGAATGTTGGGGAGTAGAGAAAGGACAGAGGTAAGAAGGATCAAGGTGAAGGATAGAGGGAGGAGAGAGAGAGAGACAGGGGTGGGAGGAGGCCATGGGAACCTTCTCAAATCAGAACCGGCTGGCTGGCATGGATCAGGCCTTGCAGCCCTCCTCCAGAGAGCCCCGTGGGTATGGCAGGAGTGGCTTGGGTTTCTGGCTCAACCCAGCTTTGTCCTCCTCTCTGCCCTATGCCGGGCTGGCAGCCAAATTCCAGGAATATTGCAAACAAAGATAGAGAGATATATAGATAGACATCTTCATGTGAGACAACAGAACTAAAATTTGCACAATATAGTAGAATCCTCAAAGCACTGCTATAAACAACATTTCATGTTCTCAATAATTTTATGATGCACATGAAGTAGATATGATTATGATCATCGGCCCTATTTTATTGAGCAGGAATCAAGGAACTGTGAGAGCCAGGACTCACTGGAGCCCTCTGCTGCTAAACCCTCCTGGGAGGTAGATCCTTGCCCACCTGCCTGCCTGGGTCCTCACACCTCTGGCTGCCTGCCTGGGTCCTCACACCTCTGGCTGCCTGCCTGTGTCCTCACACCTCTGCCCACCTCTCCTCAGAGCTGGCTGACACAGGCTGCTCCCTGAGAGTGAATCAGCAGGTCGCCCCTCTCCTGCTCCTCCAGGCATGAGCCGGCTGAGGAGGCGCGGAAGGAAAGGAGCCTGGGAACTGGCAAACCTCCCTCGGCTGCTCTCAGGCAGAAGCGTGATCAGGCACATTACAAGAAATATATTTAAAATGCAGCACTTGAAAAGCCTGCTCCTCTGCCCAAAAGCAGGCCCCCTGTTAAAAAATGTAAGTAGCTCTAATTTGTTTGCTGGCTGATGTGTGAATAAGCTTCTGTAGTTGGTGAATTTTCCATCAAAGCTGATAAGCAGAAAGCTCCTGTGCCTTGAGACAAAGACCCAGATGTGTGGGCACCAGGGAGGCTGGAGGAGAGAAAGAGCTCTTCAAGCCAGCTTATCTGCCCCTTGACCGTCAGCACCAGGAGAGCCGACCCCTCACCGGAGAAGGTACTGGAAGTCTTAATGAATAGAGGAGCACTGCTCTTAGTCAGTGGAAGAAAATGGAAAGGGAGGAGGAAAGGCATCAGGGACTCCAGGGCTTTTCTCTCAAGCTTTTACGTGCCAGTTGCCAGTGTGGAGGTTTAGCACATGAACTCTCCCTTCAACCTGTCGAGGCATGGTAGCTTCAGATGATCCTCATAACAAGACCCTTGGGTCCTGGGGCTCGGGTGTCCCTATTGGCCATGAGCTCCTTAGGACCTAGAAAGCACAACCTGTGCACCCCACAAACCTCCCCACACCCCAGCATGGTGGGCTCTGCACAGCTGGGTACCTCATTCACTGCCGTGTCCACTCTCAGCCCGGCAGCACTGGCCCATATTCAAGGAGCCCCCATTCTGGGCGTGGTGGCACACACATGTAATCCCAGTACTTGGGAGGCTGAGATAGGAGGATCTTAGGTTGGAGGAAAGCCCTGGCAACTTAGCAAGACCCTCAGCAACTTAGGGAGACCCTGTTTCAAAATAAAAAGGGCTGGGGAAGGGTTGTAGCTTGGAGGTAGAATGCCCCTGGGTTCAACCCCAGTACCACAAAATTAAATAAATAAACAAAGGAGCCCCCAGTCTTGGGTTGATGGTAGTCAGAGGATGCCACTACAGAGGCGGGCACAGGGGTACAAAGGATGAAGCATTTCACTTGCGTTCACAGGGACATCAGGAAGACTTCCTGAGCTGAGTTCGGGACTTGGAGTGGCCAGGTGAGAAGTGGGGTGGGGACAGGTGTGAGCTGTGAGATGGCCTGGTATGTCCAAGGCATCCGTTATCTGGATTGGGGAGCACGTCAGAATGGGGAGGGCAGGGGAGAAGATTCAGACGTAAGTGGGGGACACAGCACCTTTCACCTGAAAGCTTAAACCCAGGAATGAGGATCTCAAATACACATTCTTCTGCTAGAGTAAGTTGGCCTAGCTGACCTCCGGCTCTAAGAATTTATGGCATTCTAAGAGGTGATGTCAACTATTTTAAACTTCATCTCAATTCCCTTTCTCCCGGCTCCTTAATTAAAAAGAAGGAAGAAGTGACTTCTCAGCCACCTTCAAAGTCTGCCGCCTCTGAGCTTCCTCATCAAAGGCACATTTGCTCAGGCCAGCCCTGGGCGTCACAAGCCTCCCCGGCTGGCCCGCGCCCGCAGGTCTATTCCCCAGCTGGGGAGCTACACTCTGCGCTGCTGATTTCAGCCAGCCAAACCCCTACTCCGGCGCTTTGAGCCAGGCCCCAGCAAGGCAGCTTCAAAGGACCTGCATACTGATAGTAAACTCCTGCCTCAAATTGAAAATGCATTAGACAGCGGCAATCAGCATCCTGGGGCAGCCTCCCCCACCGGCCACCTGTCTGAGCCTTGATGGCTGTTCTTAGGGCAGAGGGACTGGTGCCGTCATGGAGGTGGCTCATGATAAGCCGGGCTCTGGGTGAGGGCAGGGTGCTGGGGGCCTCTCTATGCAGGTGACACCCTCCTGGCTATTCCTCCAATGCAAGGTGATGGCTGGCTGTGCCACTGCAGAATCTCCTCTGCAGGGGGTGTCTCGTGGTTTCCTGTGGGTCTATGTTTGACTGCTTTTGAAGGGGGGAAGGGGTCAGGAGGTGGGGACCAGGGCGGAGCCCATGGCAGGTCTGCTCCAATGGCCTTTTGAGTAATGGCAGCCACTTCCTGGCTACCACCCCCTCCCAGAGGGTAAGATAAGAAATGCAGCTGCAAAGCACTGGCGCATCCCAGACTCCCCCTGAAGGGGGCAGACCTGCTTTTGTGAGGGCAGGCAAGATGTTGGCAAAGGAGATCCAAGAGATGCAGCCTGACCTTGTGGCGATGGGTGGGGGCCTGCAGGAGCCCCGGGAAGCTGGAGCTAGGTTCCTTGAACCTTCTAAAGCAGACCTTGGATATCTCAGTTCCTGGCTTGGACGAGTGACTAGGATAAGCCATCCCATCCATCCTCCTGCCTCTGATTAAAACTGCACCTAACTCAGTCCAGAGACCAGCCCCTTGAAAGCTGGGTTTATATCTGCTTTGGAAAACTAAATAAGGTGATGAATTCCCAAGGCATTGTCCTTTCCCGTCCATTCCTGCCAGTTTCTCCGTTTCCATAACAAAGAGAGGTAAGAGATCCAAGGTCCAAAGAAGAACTGGGTCAGATCTAGTTTCCACGGAAAAGTCCATATGACAAAACACTGAATTGGGTGGGGGGAATGGCAGGCAAAGTACTGACTTGACCGTACTGCCCAGAGTTGAGGAAACAAAACATTTCAGAGCAAATTCCAGGAAGCACGCTAATGGGGAAAGTAGAAATTCAGTGTTCAGCTTGATGCAATCGATAGTCCCACGGAGTCCCATCTTTGGGCCATGCAGCCCCCATCTGAAGCCTACATCTTGATAGGGAACCAGACAAGCCAAAAGGCACGGGTGAGGAGAGATTGGCAAGTCGTGCCGTGTTGGGAATAAGGATGGGCTGCTGCTTAGGGAAGGAAAAGATAAGAGAGGCATAACCAGAAAACTGTACGGTAATTGTTTGGCTGAAATTGTTGCCTCCTTCCAAAGATCATGAGCTCTGAAATAGACTGTGACTCACTTTCCTGCAGTTCCAGTCTTTGACAAAGAGTAGATGCTAAAAAATTTCTAGGCTAAATTCAGGAATGAAGAATGGATGAGTGACGTAAAATCAAAGTGTTTTTTTTTTTTTACATATCTAAGAGCTGGTAAGAAAGAGGAAGTAGACTATTCTGGGCTGTTCCATAAGACAGAATTAGGAGGCAGAGTTTGACCCAGTGCCTGGAAGAATCTGGAAGGTATCTCTGAAGAGATGGTGAATTCCCCAACCCAGAACATGATCGCAGAGAGGCCGGGGGCTGTCCCTCAGGGGCATGACGCAGAGCATTTCCCATTGGGTTGGAAGTTCCATAAGAATCTGGAAGGTCCCCGACACGTTCTGGGGTGATGTTGCATAAGGGAAAGAAGACCCAGACTCAGTTCTTGGGTCTAGCACTTACTGGATACAGGAATATGGCTACATTTCTTTATCTCTCTGCCTCATTTTTTTTTTCACCTCTGAGAGAATAGCTTCCACGCAGGGTTGACAAAAGGATGTGAAATTTTAAATATGTATGTATGCCACCCAACATAGCACATCAGGTAGGCGACAATACATGTTAGCTATTATTATTATGTAATTAGAGCCAGCCTTCTGCGTAACCCTAGGCAGGCAGAAGGGAATGTCAAGGGGATCTAGTTTCAATAACCCTTGGGTCCAGCCAGGCTAAATGTGGACAGGTTTACCATTTCCACCGCACACAGGCAGAAGGCTGAGGAGCCCCCTTGTGATATGCAGTGAACCGAAAGGAAAATGTAGATCTGTTTTCCTAGCTAGGGATGTCAACCCCCGCAGGCTTAATTAGGGCCTGTTAAGCCATTTCCCATCCTCAGATGAAAGGTGTGCTCGTCTGATTACAGCGCTGACAAAGTCGATTTGGGGGGGGGGCTGCTCGGAACCTCTGATCTTTAGACCAAGTTAAATGTAAGAAATTAAAGCCCTTCTAACACTGCTTCTTTTTTTTTCCCTACTCTCTTTCAAAGGGAATGTATCCCAGACCAGGATGGGAGACGATGCTATCTTGTCACCACCCAGGACATCTTCTGGGGAGGAGAAGGGAGAGCATGGGGCGAGGATGATGATCCCACATCACTGAAGTGATGCTTTCAACTTCTGTGCCCACAAGTACATCACTGGGAGATGGTCCACGTTCAGAACCAAATACAGGACACCCCAGGAAACATGTTCCCCAAACAAGCCATGGAAGCTCCGTGGGGTCCCAAGATGGTAAATGCTCTCCAAGCAGAACCAAAATAGTAATTTTTAAATGGTAAAAAAGCAACCCTGGATTCTGAAAGACTATTTTTAAAATGGTAATAATCCTTTAATCAGCCACCGGCAGGGAATATAGTATTTGGTTCAGACATTTTACCAATTACAACCCACTGGGTCCCTGCATGGTGCTTTCTAAATAATCAAAACCAGCTCTTAATAGTCACTCGCCCAGACAGGAAAAGAAAGAATAAAACCAAATCCAAGTGAGAAGATGGCATTACTAAGGAGAGCCCAGCCCAGCAGCCCATTAGCACCAGGAGCTGTCCTGGTTTGCAGCAGACCTAGAGAAGGGGTTTTGATTGGGGGTGGGGTGGGGGCAGGGATTCCAAGGGAGTGAGGAAAAGTCAGGGATGGGAGAGCCAAGAGCACAGGTGTTGGAGTCAGACAAGTCTGAACATAATACCAGTGTGCCCATGTCCTTGCTGACAGTAGGACTTGGGCCAAGCTCCTTACCCTTGAGTATTCTTAATGGCAAGAAGGGACTTTATCTACCTGGAAGGGTTGTTCTCAAGATGGGAAGTGATCAGTGAAAAGTGCCTACATCGTGTCTGGTACACAAAGAGTGCTCAGAAAATACTTCCCCTCCTCCATGTAACGTTCCCTCCTCTGCCAGCGTCACCTTGGACAGAACTGGGAGATTCATAGAGCAGAGACATTCCTTTTACCCCGGAAGAGAGGCCCCATTAATTATCACTCCCTAGACCATTCCTTCATCCTGAAATAAACAGGGAAGGACACCGGTCAAGAGACAAAGACTGGGCAGTGACTAGGATGGGATGCGGGGACCAGTGCTTTGAAGCTACATCTGTGCCCACCACGCAACACACACGGTATCTACCAGGTATTCATGGCATCTGAAGCAAACAGGAGAGAGGCAGGACAGTCACCAGAATCACTGAATAAAAATGCATCATTAAGAGGATCTCACCATCCACTTTCAAAGTCCAGCCTGGAGTGTGTCCCCTGGGGTGGCCGAAGGTAAACACCACCATCTGTAATAGTCACTGGTGTGGCAGATTAGCTCAAAAGGATGCAGGGGGGCGGTGCAGGGAGGGCAGACAAGAAATTCTAGGCATGGAGGCTGCAGTTGTCTAATGCTGTTACTAGGGCAGGGTTTGAAAGGGTAACCTGTGGACCACCAACATCCTAATCATCCATCAAGATGCTAACAGCAGGTTCCTGGAATGCATCCAGTTTTACTAATCACTATGAACAGCTGTGGGGCCCTAGAGCACCAGTGGAGGCTGATCATAAAGGAGGAGACCTAGATGAGACTCCCTGGATGGGCTGGGGCTGCAGGGTAGGTGCTAGAGCTGATGATTCGGATTCTTTCCTTCTCCTTCTCTTCCCTTCTCTTCTGCAGTACTGGGGATGGAATCCAGGGCCCTACATAGTCTAGGCACGTGTGCTCTATCAGCAAGCCACACCCCCAGTCCTTTTGGAGACATGTTCTTCCTAAGTTACCCAGGCTAGCCTCAGACCTGTGATCCTCCTGCCTCAGCCTCCTGAGTAGCTGGGATTATAGGCTGGGCTTGATGCTGATTCTTTTTTTTTTTTTTTGCGGTACCAGGGATTGAACCCAGGGGCATTCTACCTCCGAGCTACACCCCCAGCCCTATTTTTTATTCTTTATTTTGAAACAGGGTCTCACTAAGTTGCGGAGGATCTCACTAAGTAGCAGAGACTGGCCGCGAACCCGGATCCTCCTGTCTCAGCCTCCCAAGTACTGGGATTACAAGCATGCACCACCACGCCCGGCTTGATGCTGATTCTTAATGACTCAGGCAATGCTGGGGTCTTACAGCTACCAAAAGCCAGCCTGAGTAGCAGCTAATGTAGAAGCAGAATTAAGATGAAGAGGGACATGGAACGGAATCTGCTTTCAAGTAGAGGGAGGGATCAGGGCCACAGACATGGTGCTTGATGGAGGGGGAGCTGCAAGTGGGCTCTTTCTGGGATCACTGATAGAGCAGGACTGAGGCCCAAAGGGAATTTTCCAAAGCCTGGGGTGGGCTTCCATGGAATGGGTCTAGGGTTGGCATGAGTGTCTCCCCCACCGTTACTCTCTTCACACGCTTACATGCTAACCCTAACCCTCAGGGCACTTACTACCACTGACATGATGTTAGATAGGTACTTGTTTGTCTATCATCTATCTCCTACTGTCATATTTATTTACTCTACACAAGGAGATACTTTCTCCATTTTAGAAAACCTGTACCTACAAGGGAGACTAACGCAAAGAAGGAATTTCAAGTATTTCTTGGAAGAATGAATGAATGTTCTTCGACTCACTTCCCCCAAGCATATCTGGGCTCAGGGAAAAGTGTGCCTGACAATTCCCTACAGGCTGGAGGCTAGCTTGCTTATTCAGGGAATATGGAGCCTGAGGGCATGATTTGAGATTAATAAGCCAAAATTGAAGGGTTTTTTTTCCCTATGTTGCTCCCTCGCCAGACCATGAGCTCTTTCTCAGTGCAGGGACTCTCTCTTCCAGCTTCACCTCCCCAGTCAGACACAGCTCCTGATACATAGTGTATGCTCAAGAAATGATTCATTAGGTCAGTGAAATAAACATTCTGTGATACTCTATCCCCGTAGTTTCTGGCCGCCTGCCTGACCTTGTCCCCTTTGAGAAGATATGAAAGATGGTGGTTGTTGCTTGAAGATCACATAGCTCCAGTCCAGAGCTGTGAGGAGCTGTTGACAGCCAGCACCAGGGCTGCTGGTGGTGGTGGTGGTGGGGGGAGGTCCCAGTCCCTCTGTCTGGGACTCCTGTTTTTTACCTCATTGTCTTCCAAGATGGGTGACCTTCCAAGAAGGGCCTTAATCATTGCCCTCCTAGAAAGAACTCCACTGAACACACAAGAAAGGTGGAGGGGACCTCTCGGATGTAAGGATGCAGTGGCAGGAGGCAGATGTGGTGGGCCTCTACAGTGCAGGCATCATGGGTACCTGATGACTGAGTCCATTCCTGGGCCCTATCCCATGGCCCAATCAGTCTCATGGGGTGGAGCCTAAAAATCTGCATTTGTAACTAAACCAAGAAGACTCCTTTGCATAGTTTGCCATAATCATTAAGAACTTGGGCTTTAGAGAGGGATACACAGAAGTGCCATTATTCAGTTATTCAAGGATAAGTCAGTCTCCCTGAGCCTGTTTCCTCACTTACACTGAGAAAATTAATAAAAAGTACCTACTTTGTAGGGTTAAATGAGTAAACACATGTTATACTAAACACAGTATAAGGCCCCTGGTAAGCGCTTAATAAATGAGAGTTGTCATGATGACGATGGTGATGATGGTGATGGTGATGATGATGGTGGTGGTGGTGATGGTGATGACAGTAGTGTTGATGATGGTGATGATGGTGGTAATGGTGATGGTAGTGATAATGGTGGTAAATGATGATAATGATGATGGTGGTGATGGTGATGGTGTTGATGATGGTGGTGATGGTGATGATAGTGGTGTTAATGGTAGTGATGATGATGGTGATGGTAGTATTGATGGTGGTGATGGTAGTGTCGGTGGTGGTGGTGGTGATGGTGGTAATGATGGTAGAACTGATGATGATGATGATGATGGTGGTGATGGTAGTGTTGATGGTGGTCATGATGGTAGTGTTGATGGTGGCGGTGGTGGTGATGGTAGTGTTGATGGTGGTGATGATGATGATGGTGGTTATGATGGTGATGATGGTGGTGATGGTGATGATAGTGGTGTTAATGGTGGTGATGATGATGATATTGATGGTGGTGATGATGGTAGTATCAGTGGTGGTGATGGTAGTGATGATGATAGAGTTGATGGTGATGATATGATGATGATGGTGGTGATGGTAGTGTTGATGGTGGTGATGATGGTAGTGTCGGTGCTGGTGGTGGTGGTGGTGGTGATGGTAGTGTTGATGGTGATGATGATGATGATGGTGATGGTGATAATAGTGATGATGGTAGTGATGATGATAATGATGATGGTGATTATGGTGGTGATGACAATGGTGGTGGTGGTGATGATGATGATGGTGGTAGTGATGATTATGATAATAATGGTGATGGTGATGGTAGAGATGATGACTCTTTATCATCTGTCATAAAGGGTGACCGTAAGCCCTGCACTGGTGTATTCTCTCATTCAGCCATGCTGACAGCCATAAAGCTCCTCAATATACCTGCTTCCTCAATATAATCAGTGTCTGGCTTCCCATTTCCAGCCCTTTCTAAGGATGAAGAAGGGCTCCAAGTAAAGGAAGTTGATTATTAGGGTGATGGGAGGATGAGTGACCTTCAGAGAGATACTTGGAACAGCTGTCAGAATCCGTTTCCTCAGATGGAAGAGGGTCCGAGAAAGGAACATAAGAAGGAGGAGAATGAGAAGAGCAGTAGGGAGCAGGGAGGAGCTACGCAGCCCAGAGCATCCCTAAGATGACAGAAGCAGATGGGTGGCAGACTGGGAGGAGGGTTGATTGACGTGGGAGGGCGGGGCCAGAGAAGTGATGACATGAGAGGATGAACGCCGATTCCTGAGTGCTTCCTCAGCCCCCATGGCATGCAATCTGTGCCTTCCCAGTGGGATCCCTGGAGTCTGACAGGGGTCCCAAGGTTGGGGTGAGAGTCAGGGGGTAGAAGAATCCAAAAGAGTGGACAAGGCCTGAGAATCCCTTCCTTAAGTGGCACCCTTGCCGCCCGCCTCATCCCATAGCTACCTGCCTCTGGGGTAGTTTGGCTGGGAGTGCCAAGCAGCTGACCTGGTGGTGGAAGGGGAGGCCAGTGTAGTCCTGGAGCCTTGCCCAGGATGCAGCCTGCTGTTCCTGGGGGTAACTGACAGCAGGAGGCCATCCTGCCTGAGCACCAGGGAGTAAAAAACAAAACAAAACAACAACAACAAAAAAGGCCAGGGACAGAGGAAGGGACAAAGCAGAGGGGATTGTCAAGGCAGCGGCAGCACAGCCAGGCTTACCTGCCGAAAACCATTCCTGGTGAACTGTAAGATTTTCAAGGCATAGTTGGACCTCTGGCCTTTGCTGTTGAATTCAATGTGGCCGGTGAGACCTTCCAATTCTACCTGTCCAAGAGAGAGTGAGTTACAGCACCAGGCAGGCCCCGCATTCACTTGGCCCCAAGCAAGCATTCTATACACCTGCCACTTGGGGATGCCCCAGAGAGGAGAAGCCACCAAGATACATTCTCCACCTGTTCCCAGCCACAGCATCTGAGCTGGAGAAGAAAAAGGATGCCCCATGCACAATAACCTCACACCAACCGTATAATCAAACACAAGTCAGGACGCTAAGTTGAGCTCACAGTCATCGCGCCCCTTCTCTAGGCCCTTGACTATCAACAGTGTTATCCTTTTAGGACAGCCACTCACCCCCACCTGCCAGGCCCACAAGAAGCCAGGATGCCCCTGCAGCTGACTTTAAATGCCAAGCCCAAGACCCTCTGCACCAGGCCTCTCTGGCAAAGTCCAAGACCCTCTGCACCAGGCCTCTCTGGCAAAGTCCAAGACCCTCTGTGCTAGCCTTCTCTGGTGAGAGACATCTTCTTCATGAGCAGAAATCCAGGCTCCTCCCCCAGAGAAGGCACGGCTGGGGAGGGCAACACTGGGACAACCGAGCACTGAGCTAGAAGTCTGGAGCCTGCAGCTCCAGGAGGGATCAGAGGCTTCAGCGGCATGGCCCTTCCCCAGCTGTGCAGAGCTTTGCTGGGACACTGTGGAGCAGGGAGGTCAGGTTCAAGCCTGGCATTCAGGGCCCCCTGAAGAGTCTAAGGTTCAAGGGCCATTTGGAACAAACTTGCCGTGGATTCTCAGTGGGATCGTGGGTCCACTCAACTGGGGCCACCACAGACGACTACCTGTGTCTGTGATCTACTGGGAAGACTAGCATTGAGGGGCTCTTGCTCCTTGAACCAAGCATCCCACCCCACTGGGCTAGGCGAGCTGCAGGCCCTCAGCGCTCCTCACCATGCGTAGGTAGTTCATGAGGCTAGTGCCGTGCTGCCAGATCTGGGCCGAGCCGCAGGACAGGGGCTTCACGCCAATCTCCTGGCTTCGGTTCAGCTCCTGCACCGCTGTCACCACAGTGTAGACGGCGTCAAATAGCAGGGCTGAGGACAGCTGGGAGAGGCAGAGAGAGGGGGCAATAGGGGGCAGAGAAAGGGGGGAGGGGAGGGAGAGAAAATGAAGAACAGAGAAGAGAAAGGGAATATAAGGGTACATGTCCATACCCTGGACCCACCCTGTCAATGGTTCGCTCCACCTCTGCCAGTATTCCAGGTGTGTGTCCAAGGCAGACAACAGTGGCAAAGGCTTCTCTGGCATCAAAGGATCATGCCACCCCCCTTTTTTTTCTGGCGGTACTAAGGATTGAACCCAGGGGCATTCTACCACTGAACTGCATCCTGGGCCCTTTTATTTTTAATTTTGAGACTGAGTCTTGCTAAGTTGTTGAGGCTGGCCTTGAACTTATGATCCTCCTGTCTCAGGCTCCCAAGTACTGAGATTACAGGTGTGCACCACTATGCTCAGTTCAAGCGACCACTTTGGTTTCTAAATTATTTCTATTTTTTCTTTTTTGCGGTACTGGGGATTGAGCCCAGGGACATTCTACCTTCGAGCTACACCTCCAGCCCTATTTTTTATTCTTTATTTTGAAACGGTCTCACTAAGTTGCGGAGGGCCTCACTAAGTAGCTGAGGCTGGCCATGGATCCCAATTCTCCCCAGTCTCAGCCTCCCAAGTACTGGGATTACAAGTGTGCACCACCACACCTGGCTCTTCCTTTTTTTTTTTTTTTAATATTGGTGCATTGTAATGATAGCTATGATGAAGTTCAGAGCAATAGAGACATACATGTACACAGCACTTGGCGAGCTCCTCCGCCCCCCCCCCCAGCTTCCTCCCCTTCCCCCAGTGCATGATTTTGAGACTGGCATTGAGCTCCAAATGATTTCTAGGATATTCTTTTCTTTCTCCCCCCTACCCCACCCTAGTGAAATAGCAACTTCTTTTGTTCCCAGGAATCCCCTAGAAAGGGGTGGGGCTGCATATGTCAGGAAGAGGCCACCCCCCTCAGATTTGCCCATTCTGTCAGGCTCAGCTAAAGGTCACTTCCTCCCGGAAAGCCCCCATAATATTGTTTGTCCTTAGAGGAACCTGCGATGATTACAGTCTAACTTGTACTGTTGGACAAGGGAGTATGAAACACATGGTAAGTTCGAAGCCCAAAGAGGAGTAAGACCCTAGGTTACAGTGGGATGGGGAAGGGAGGGGCCGGGAGACAGAACGCCATGGGCCCATGACCTGGGCCCATGAAAGCCTGTGGGTTGAGGAGGGACATGGGTGTTCTTGGGCAACCTAGAAGGCATACTGTGGAGGATGCTGTGCTGGTCTGAGCACTGAAGGACTTTGGTAGGTAGACAGGTTATTGGATATGGGGCGGGCAGCATCCAGGGAAGGAGACGGGCATTGCAGAGAGGTGGAAGTGCGGGTGCACACCTGGAGGGCGTAGTGCCTGGGTGGCGGTCATGCCGGGGAGGGCCTGAAAGCCACAGAAGAGGTCAGTACAGCTGAGCCCCGCATTTTTATCTTTCCTGTTAGGCCTCAGGCTCCTTAGGGAAGGGGTGCACAGGACATTCGTGTCTACATGCTGCGTGGCATCTTCCATGGGGTTGGCCTCCAACACATATTAATTGACTTAACTCTCGGCTGATAACTGCCCGTTGCCCGATGTGCTAACTCAATGTGTATAGCCTTGGGGAGGGGAAGGGGGAGGTGACAAGGAAGACCTGCCAAGTGCCAATGCCTCTGTGGTCAACACAGTACAGGGTCCTGGAGGGAGGTCCAGGAAGGCAGGTGGAGCCCACAGGGAAGAGGGATGATGAGGGCAAAGCAAGCTCCTTCTCTGAAGCATGACGTCCCGCCATTGGCAAATCAATACTGCCCCTTCTAAGACTCTTCTTTCAACTGAAGACAACCTTGTGAAGGGCTGGCAGAGCACTCTCCCATGTGACAGACTTCTTACAACCAGCCTCCTACCTGGCCAGGCTCCAGGACCCTGGACCCTCCAAGGATGGAGGGAGGGTGGCCACCTAGGGTTTTGCCCGGCCTTCCAGACTGAGTGTAGGCAGTGTGAGACAGCAAGGTGCATGGGAAAGAGCTTGAAACCAGAGCTCCAACTCAGAGTCCAGACCCCTTTTCCTCCACTGGGTGCTGGGTGACCCTGGGCACCTTGCTGACCCTCTCAAAGCAAGTAACAGTTCTGTATCTGTAAAAGAGACACAGTAGTCCCCTCTCACAAGTCTGAAAAAGTGCACTGTAACTGCAGGGATTGAGTGCATTGTAACTGAGGGCAGGGTTGTGTGTCCCCCAGGTCTACCAGGTGTTAGCAGGTGCTCAGGAAACGTGTCAGCTGAACCCAGGCTCCGGGGAGCAGTAAGAACAGGAAGCTACGAGGGCACAGAGGGCCTGGTTTCCTGCAGCTTTGCTATATGCTGGGCCAGGAGGCCCGTCATAGGAACCGGTGAGTTGACTTTGGATAAACTTTTTAGAAGACGGCTATCAGGAAAACAGCCAACAACAGTTTCTCTCCTCTAGTCCAAATTCACCCGCATCACAAAACCAACAGGCCAGTGTATCCCTTCTTCCTCCCCTTCACTCTCTCCCTCCCTCTCTTGCTTCCTCTTTCCTTCCTCCCTTCCCCTGTTTATTCCCTTTCTTCCTGCTTTAATTCAGTCCCTACCACTGGCAGGCACCACAGACCTTGACATCTCCCCACTGTCCACAGTCACATCCTGTGAGGCCACAGTCTCCTCTGCCTCTATCGCATCCCCTGCCTTCTGGGCTCTATATCTGCCCTTCTCTGTCATCTGGTCCCGAATCCACTTGTGACCTGAAGGCCAGGCAGGTAAAGGCATCCGAATCCCACGATCAAGATGGGTGGAGATGCCGGGCGTGGTGGCGCACGCTTGTAATCCCAGTACTTTGGGAGGCAGAGACCAGAGGATCCAGGTTCGCGGCCAGCCTCAGCTCTCTCTCTCTCTCTCTCTCTCTCTCTACTTAGCGAGGCCCTCCGCAACTTTGTGAGACCCGGTTTCAAAATAAAGTATAAAAAAATAGGGCCGGGGGTGTAGCACGGAGGTAGAACACCCCTGGGTTCAATCCCCGGTACCACACACACACACAAAAAAGATGGGCGGAGACCTCTGCGGTCCTGCTGAGCCAGGCGGAGCAGGGCTGACCAGCCAGGCTCCTCTGAGTGGCTCCTGTCCACCACGCCGCTCTCTGTCCTCTGCCCACTCCCCTCTCCTCCCCTCGCCACTTAGCACCTTCTTCATTCCATTCCATGCAGGCTCACCTGCATGGCACCCACTGCTCCTCCACCAGCCTACAATTGTCCTTGTCCTTTGCACCTATCTCATTTTCCCTGAGCATGTGTGGCTCTTTTATTAATGAGTCTCTCAAATTTCTTTGGCAAAAGGCAGTATGGAGGTGATGGATGCCACAGTCTTTCCTTTTCGAGTGTAGACAAGCATCTACCTGCAGGGGAGCTAGTTACTCCTACTGTGATTGGCTTCTAGAACCTTCAGTTTGGCTATTTAAATGATACTGTCAACCAATCTCTATCCCATCTTCTCCATTGCCTCTCAGTTAACCTCTCCATTCTAGGAACCCCCAAATCACACGTCTGAGCTGGAAGGGATCCTAGAAATAAACTAGTCTGACCCCATGTTACAAATGAAGAAACTGAGGCTCAAGGGATTCTCCTCTTGCCCAGGGGCAAGGGAGACAGCGCAGGGCCACAGCCGACCCCTAGCACACCCTTTCCAGTCTGGTTTCCTCTGATCTCTGCAGCACCGTCTTCCCTCCCTGCTGCCTGCAGGGCTCCCCTCGAGAAGCCCGGGTTATCTTGCTCTGTCAGATTTGTCCTCTTGCCTAGACTCCAAGGACAACTTAGGACAATCTTGCAGGATGTGGTGGCATTCTCAACAATAGATGGGAACGTGGGACACTTGGGCCAGGGCTGGGGTCAGGGAGGGATGGTAACAGGCTCCTCTTATCCCTGGGTTTGGGTTCCCACCCAGTCTGCTTCCTGGCTCACTGGTTGTTTTCATATTAGCTCAGCTAACAACCAGTAGCTAGTAACAACCTAGCACTCATTCTCCCTTTCTTTTCCCCATTTGGTTAGGTGCCCTCCCCTCCCCCATGCTGTCAGCTCCCAGGCCCCAGGTGAATTAATGTGACCCGAGTCTTCTCATCAACCCTGCCAATATGTGATTCAGGACAAGTAAACCCATTCTGACCAATGAGACAGGAACTGAGGTCAGGAGCACATTCTGTGTCCTAGAAGACAGGCCTCTTCCTCCTTTGGACACCTCTGTGTCTGGATGTGGTGGCTGGAACTGCTGCAACCATCCTGGCCCTGCCCTGAGCATGAAGATGACACCCAGGGTGACCAAGTAGAGAAGAAAGGACCCAGGTCTCCAACCCTGTCCCCTGGAGTCTTGCTGTGCCCTGTGACACATACCACATTACCTTTTCCTCACATGTACTTTTTTTTTTTGCGGTACTGGGGATTGAACCGAGGGGCTTTCTACCTCCGAGCTACACCCCCAGCCCTATTTTTATTCTTTATTTTGAAACAGGGTCTCACTAAGTTGCGGAGGGCCTCACTAAGTAGCTGAGGCTGGCCGCGAACCCGGATCCTCCGGTCTCAGCCTCCCAAGTACTGGGATTACAAGCGTGCGCCACCACGCCCGGCTCCTCACAGGTCTTTTAATCAGGGGTTCTCTACTAGAAGATGAGGACAAGCAACCTAACTTGGTATGGAGGCCCCGGGAGGTCCCCTACCTCTCAGGGGTTTTTGTTGCACTAGGTCCCCAGTGAGGTCAGGGCCTCACCCCGTCTCAAGGCCCCCCGCCCTCGGGAGGCTGCCGTCACCACTGCACACTAGTACAGACGCCACAGACCCGCCACTTCTCACATCTTCCCACCAAGTCCCAGCCTGCGCCTGCCACGTGCTTGTCCCTGTCCCCACTCCTTCTGGGATGTGGTTTTCTTTTCTTTTCTTTTCTTTTTTTTTTTTTTTTTTGC